>JXCR01136825.1:2162-118196 GCA_002079205.1 Phalaenopsis hybrid cultivar
CTGTAGGAGATCATGAGGAACAACTTTCATGAAGGGTGAAAGTCATTTTGAGGTCNCTTTTGGAAAATGATGATAAAAATCTTATTCCTTCAAGTATTAAACTACCTGAACACAAACTGAAAGTATTACATGCCCATTTAAAATATGTGCTTTTAAGAGATTCATCTACATTGCCTGTTATTATATCTTTTGATTTAACTAAAATTCAAGAACAAAAATTAGTAGAAATGTTCAAAAGATATAAGAAGGCTTTAGGATGGACATTATAATCCCGAGAATATTTTTGTGTAAATATTATATAGTTGACTTTGCTATGCAACTGTGCCAAAAGCTTGATACAATATTTTATGATTTTGAAATTTAAGCAATTATTGTTGGGAATCTACGCAAATATACGTATCGTTATCAAGTAATAATGGACTTTCTATTTAAGCCTTAATTATCGATCCCACGGGCAAGGTTTAAATTTGAAAGATTAATTTACTAGGAAATTCGCTGATAGTCAATAAGAAATTACTATCACTAATTTTGATTGTTGAGATATTATCAGAACTAAATTGTTTAACTAATAACAAACCTAAAATATAAAGTTTAAATAGTAACTACAAAATTATTAAACTATTAAACTATGTTTATGATTCTTTAATAAAGATTTCTTATTTGAAAAAAACATTTTTCCCACTACAATGAGGTTTTGGTAATGAGATGAGATAAATGGTTCAAATATATATTGTGTCAAATAAGAGCATTTTTAATTCTCTAGCCTGATACAGTGTTATAGAAAATCATTGGCTAATCCCAGGTTTAGTCTCTAAATCCATAGCTAGGCTAGGAGGATACTGGCTCTCACTCCAAGGCTCCCACTTCCCTTCACCTGAAGGCTAAATCTCACTTTAGTTTTTAAACACTAAGACCAAATTGGGGATTTTAGTCTGTCACCCTAAGGGTTCTCAAATTCTACACCCAAAAAAAAAAATATTTTGCTATTTATTTGCACTTATATCCATGAATGAATTTCTCCTCCATAGAATCAAATGTGATCCTCACTCTGTTGTAGAACTCATACTCCATTTCCCAGATCACATGTTTCACAACATATTTTAATAATTCAATTGGTCAAATCCAAAAGTAAATTAAGTTTGGAGTTTGAAAAATCATCACAATTTATTTTATATTTTAATATTAGCACATCCATATTATCTCTTGATTTCACCATATCTCAAAGTAGGGATAAAGTTAAAGTAAACTATTCAGACTTCATGAGAAAGATATAACAAAACACAATTTTCATATATAAAAGAAAGTTCATACAACACTAATAAACAAATAACACTTAACTGATACTCTATCTCAAAGCAAATCCCTTGTAGCCTATTCTAGGAAATGTAGGAAGAAGAAATCTCTCACTTTTCTCCTTCTCCAACACCCTTAAAGAAGAGTTCACACTTAATCTCACCACAAAACTCTAAATCATAGGAACAATGGACTCTAAATGGTTGTGGAATGAAAAAATGGAAGAATGTGTGATGTGTAGAAGATTGAATGGAGGGGATGAAATGGCAGGAAAAATCACTTTTTTTATCAAATTCAGCCCCAAAAAAAGCCTAGAGTCGGTTCTCCAATAAGTGCCACCAAAAACTCTTCAAAATGCATCCAGATTTGTCGAATCTTCTAGAAATTGGGGCTGAACCGACATTGGAGCTATCAGTGTTAGTGTCTCGCAATTTAATTCGTCTTCTCTATCAAACGCCACCGTCGGCACTGAACAAATTTCAACTTCTTCATTATTGCTATAAATTTCATCATTTTTGCTTCCTTTTTGCTTTAAGTCCTAAAATTCAACAGGTTGCAAAAAAAATGTAAAAATATCTTCCACTAAAGTGTAATATCACAAAAAATGAGTATAAAATATGGGTCTAAAAATGCGTATATTTTTGGTGTTTAAAAATCTCCAAAACTTACAAGTTACTTATCCTTAAGTAACTTCTCTACTATATATAAATATGACTTATGGTAAAGAATTTAACTTTTATATTTCCTTATCTTTGTCCATTAAATACAATAGCATAACTTAAGAAAAAATCAAAACAACTCTAGCTAATACTAAATGTAAAAGAATATTTAGTAATCAAGTCCAAGATTTTTTATTCTCTATTCTTTTCAATAAAAATTGCAAAATTTCCATAGTAAAGTCACTTAAAGTATTCATATGAAAAAGAACTTCATAAGACTTTGCTAGTAAATAGACTAATACTCAAATAAAAGTTTAGAAAATGTAGCACGATTTCTTTTCTAATTTGATTCAAGTAAAGCCAATTTTTAACTAGGCATCTCCTTAAGCTTCTCCCCACATTTTTTTCTTTTTCTTTTCTTTTCTTTTCTTTTCTATGTGTTAGGATTTTTATATCCGGATAGCCTTTAATGATTTTGAGCTTCACTATCCTCTTCCTAAAGTCAAAAACTCGTCACATTTCTTCACTTAACAAATTTATATTAGCTTAAAGATTTCATAAAGTCTAATTCTTTTCTTCTTACATGAACCTTTAAGATTTTAATTTTTTAAAATACAATTTTCTTTACTAAAAATAGAAAAACATAGTCTTTTTCTTTTATACTAAATATCTTAATCTCTAAAATTAACTTTTATTATTGAAATTTTTTACTTAAATTTAATATATATTTAGAAATATAAATATAGTTACCTAAAGTTAACCCCAAATACCAAAATTCATGTTAAATTTAAAATTTTTGAAAATATAGTTAAGTGAGGACAAATAAAATTAAGTTTCTTTTGTTAAAATGCAATTTTTCTTTCCCGCCCCAAACTTAGATTTTTAAAAGATTTAGCATGAATAACTGAAAAATAAATGGCGAAAGAAAACATTAAAAACATAAAGAAAAGACATACCTCTTGAAGGTTATGATTTTAAAACTTTAATTCTAAAATATTGCATGTGCTAATATAAAAAACTACTGATTTAAAACATTAAATTGCACTAATACATATAAAATTTGTTGAGAAAGAGTTAAGTACACCATATTCAATGNTAAATACATAAAGAAAAGACATACCTCTTGAAGGTTATGATTTTAAAACTTTAATTCTGAAATATTGCAAGTGCTAATATAAAAAGCTACTAGATTTAAAACATTAAATTGCACTAATACATATAAAATTTGTTGAGAAAGAGTTAAGTACACCATATTCAATGAAATAGAAAAACTAACAACAAAATTAAATTGAATTCCGGAAATGAAAACAGTTTTACAAACTACAGTTCAAAACTCAACATAACTATAAAACAAAGTCTCACAATCTAACAAATAGTCTCAACNATTTTACAAACTACAGTTCAAAACTCAACATAACTATAAAACAAAGTCTCACAATCTAACAAATAGTCTCAACATGATATATATATATAACAAACAACACAATAACAAAGTACAATCAAATATAACTAAAATAAATCAGATCACCAAGTATCATCATCTTCTTCATCTACATCCAAATTCTGTCATTGATATGGAGTAAAAATAGGGTGAGTAGGAAACTGAACTGAATGTTCACCCTTTAAGTATCTCACCAACGCATCATGATAAACAACATAATATTCGAACTTTTGCCGTATCAAATCATCAGTGTGAGCATTTCTAGCATCCATGTTCTGCAACCTATGATCCATTCTTAAGATACCTCCCTGTTGGATCATCATCTGGTCTAAAAGCTCTCGGTTTGTAGGTTCACTAGAAGTAGGGATCCTCAAAGTAGAAGGAATATCTCTAGTCTTACTTCCAGATCTCAAATTAACATGAGATTCATATGTCTTTATATTGGCAAGCTTAATAGGCCTTAGAGGCTCAATCCTCTCTTCAGCAGGTCTAAAATCAACTCATGCATGTTCACAAAGTGTAAAAATAAGTGCAGGGTGTGCCAATCCACCAGTGGTTTCTCCCAATACAATAGATCTACTGTTCATATAGATAATAGATCCTACATTTATATTCATCACTTGCTGAATACAGAAATTTGGTTTGGCTCTATCCTTCATCACTTCACTATGATGATTTGACGGAATCATTCTTCTAGAAATAAAGTAGTGTCAGGCCTTAGAAACTACATTAAGCATATAAAGAGAAAAGTTTACATTAACACCATTTTTGACTTTCCAAGTCCCTCTTCCATCAATAGAAAAAGAAATAACCTCATCTAAGGCCTCACTAGTAACAGAAAATGATTTATTTTTTTGACAACTGTAAACATCTTCCAATAGATAAAACTCATTAATTTTTCTTGGAGAAAACTCCACCTTTGTCCCATAAACAAAAAAAAAATCGTCAGAAACTGCAATAAAGTTGGCATAGAATTCCATCACTACACCAGTAATCGCATCGGCAGTAAAATAACAGTAATTTTCCCATTGTTGAACATTGATCAGTCGCTCAACTTCTCCTCCCAGATTTTTAAAACCATGATCCAGTATTTGTTTTTTATGCTCAATTGGACTATTGAACTAGCCCTAAAGCTAACAAATTTTTGCTTATTATAATCTACTTTTCTTTTTTCCTTCGCTCATTCTAGGTACCATGATAAATCTAGAAAAAATTGAAAAAAATTGAATAAATTTCAAAAATTCCAAAAATCACAATTTAAAATGCCTTAACTTAAATCCACTACGTAAGAGTTCCTCACATAAGGATTTTCTCAAAATCTCTCAAAAAATTCAAAATTTTTTTGATCTCGGCAATGTGAGATAAATCCTTGATGAAAATAAAAAATTTTTAGTTCAAAGTGTAGCTCTTACCCAGAGAAGATGAAGTCCAAAGTTTTTTTGCCTTAAAATTGCCTAAAATCCAAGAAAATGCAAGCCCTAGGTGCAAAAATTGGAGGTTCAAGGTGACTCAAAGGGTAAAAATGGAGGTATACTGTGAAAATAAAAAATTTATCAGTCAAATTTTCTTCAATGATCCTTTTTCTTTAAACATCCGCACTAATCCTTCTTCAAATGTTCCAGTAAGATCAAAATTATCTTTCATCCTACAATTTAGGTGATCAAAAAGGTACTTAAGATCTCCGATTGCATTCATAATACTCTTAAGTTCTCTTTCAATTTTCTTCAATTTCATTTCTACAGAAAGTAAACTTCCACTGTTGGTGGCATCAATGAAGTTGAAGCATGTGATAACAGATCTAAGATAGTATCTAATGCTTCATTCTCATTCCCAACATAGTTATCATCAATAGAATTCATGGGCCCTCAAGGTAATAAAACTTTTTCGCAACTTTTATATGGAACTTGAGATTGACTGCAAAGTAGGAAAATTGTGGAAGGATGCCCAAGTCCACAAATTGGCCCATTCATAATAATACTCATAACAAATTTAAATATGATAGATCTATATCAATTGGTTTTTCTATCTGAATGCAATAATTCAAAATATCANCATATATATATATAACAAACAACACAATAACAAAGTACAATCAAATATAACTAAAACAAATCATATCACCAATCATCATCATCTTCTTCATCTACATCCAAATTTTGTCGCTGATATGGAGTAAAAATAGGGTGAGTAGGAAACTGAACTGAATGATCACCCTTCAAGTATCTCACCAACGCATCATGATAAACAACATCATATTCAAACTTTTGCCGTATCAAATCATCAGTGTGAGCATTTCTAGCATCCATGTTTTGTAACCTATGATCCATTCTTAAGATACCTCCCTGTTGTATCATCATCTGGTCTAAAAGCTCTCGGTTTGTAGGGTCACTAGAAGTAGGGATCCACAAAGTGGAAGGAATATCTCTAGTCTTACTTCCAGATCCCAAATTAACATGAGATTCATATGTCCTTATATTGGCAAGCTCAATAGGCCTTAGATGCTCAATCCTCTCTTCAGCAGGTCTAAAATCAACTCCTGCATGTTCACAAAGTGTAAAAATAAGTGAAGGGTGTGCCAATCCACCAGTGGTTTCTCCCATAGCAATAGATCTACTGTTCATATAGATAATAGATCCTACATTTATACTCATCACTTGCTGAATATAGAAATTTAGTATGACTCTATCCTTTGTCACTTCATTATGATGATTTGACGGAATCATTCTTCTAGAAATAAAGTAGTGTCAGGCCTTAGATACTACATTAAGCATATAAAGAGGAAAGTTTACTTTTACACCATTTTTAACTTTCCAAGTCCCTCTTCCATCGGTAGAAAAAGAAATAACCTCATCTAAGGCCTCACTAGTAACAGAAAATGATTTATTTTTTTGATAACTGTAAACATCTTCCAATTGAAAAAACTCATTAATTTTTCTTGGAGAAAACTCCACCTTTCTCCCATGAAAAAAAACAAAATCGTCAGAAGTTGCAATAAAGTTCGCATAGAATTCCATCACTACACCAGTAATCACATCGGCAGTAAAATAACAGTAATTTTCCCATTGCTGAACATTGATCAGTCTCTCGACTTCTCCTCTCGGATTTTTAAAACCATGATCCAGAATTTGGTTTTTATGCTCAATTAGACTATTGAAACGAGCACTAGCCCTGAAGCTAACAAACTTTTGCTCATTATAATCTACTTTTTTTTTTCCTTCGCTCATTTTAGGTGCCATGGGAAATCTAGAAAAAAATGAAAAAATTTGAAAAAATTCCAAAAATCACAATTTAAAATGCTTTAACCTTAAATCCACTAGGTAAGAGTTCTTCACATAATGATTTTCTCAAAATCTCTCAAAAAATTCAAAATTTTTTTGATCTCGGCAATGTGAGATAAATCCTGGATGAAAGTAAAAAAAGTTTTGTTCAAAGTGTAGCTCTTACCCAGAGAAGATGAAATCCAAAGTTTTTTTGCCTTAAAATCGCCTAAAATCCAAGAAAATACAAGCCCTAGGTGCAAAAATCGGAGGTTCAAGGTGACTCAAAGTGTAAAAATTGAGGAATACGGTGAAAATAAAAAATTTCAAAGGGTAAAGGCTTTTCTCGGGTCGAGGGCGCCGTCGGCGACCATGCAAGTGCCGTTGGCGTTGAAGGCCTAAAATACTTTTTTCAATTATTTTAAATTTTCAATCTCCTTTCAATTTTCTCCAAAGACTTTTAGTATTTTAAAACACAAATTTTTATCTAACAATAATTCATAAACAAACATTTTTGCAAACAATCATTTTCACAAACAACAACAAACTAACTTTTGTATATGAAAATACACTTTAAAAACACATTTTTCTAACAACACTTTCACACATCTTAAGCAAACTAAATTATAAATCAGCGTTAAAATCAATCCACAACACTAAACACTGACACAAAAATGTACACACAATCAAAGTTCAGAATTCTAAAGCAAACTAAATCAAATCCACACAATTACATTAAGTACATAAGTTTTTTAAACTAGTAGAGAGTCCAAATTCTTTAATTATGTTATCTTATCTTCAGTGCTTTATCCTCCTCTGATATCTCCCATCAACTGGTAATGAATGTACCGATTGTAGAAGGGTCAGTACATAAATTTATCAGTCAAATTTTCTTCAATCCATCCTTTTTCTTTAAACATCCGCACTAATCCTGCTTCAAATGTTCCAGTAAGATCAAAATTCTTTTTCATCCTACAATTTAGGTGATCAAAAAGGTACTTAAGATCTCCTATTGCATTCATAATACTCTGAAGTTCTCTTTCAGTTTTCTTCGATTTCATTTCTACAGCAAGTAAACTTCCAACTGTAGGTGGCATCAATGATGTTGAAGCATGTGATAACTGATCTAAGATAGTATCTAATGCTTCATTCTCATTCCCAACATAGTTATCATCAATAGAATTCATGGGCCCTCAAGGTAATAAAACTTTTTCGCAACTTTTATATGGAACTTGAGATTGACTGCAAAGTAGGAAAATTGTGGAAGGATGCCCAAGTCCACAAATTAGCTCATTCATAAAAATACCCATAACAAATTTAAATATGATAGATCTATATCAATTGGTTTTTCTATCTGAATGCAATAATTCAAAATATCACTTTCTTTGTTAACTCTACTAATTTTCATGGTAGGGAGTAATTTTACAAAAATGAAGAAAAGCCACTGCTTTGATATTGTATTAAGCAATGAAGTAGAGAAACTAACATATCCTTCATATCGCATTTCCCAAATACCACTTTCATCCGTCAAAAAATTATAGAAATCTTACATCAAATCACTTGTTAGAATAAAATTTGTATAATGACAGATTGAAATGTTTTCAATCATATACAACTCATTGATTCGCGCAGGAGTAAATAGTACGACCTTACCTCGTATGAAGACAACTCCTCAAATAATTCCATGTAAATTGGCATAGAATTACTTCACTACTATTACAACAACTGCAGTGGTAGTGAAGCACAGAACTTCCCATCGCCTTTGTACAATGATGTTATCAATCGGAGAACTTGGATTAATCAATCCGTGATTAACAAAGCCTCTCTCCTTGATAAGCCTCTTCTTTACGATAACTTTATCATATAATATTTGCACGTCAAAATTGATAAACTTTCTTCTATTGAAACTCCATATCCTAAAGTATTTCTGGAATTGGATACAATGGAATTTGAAAACACGAAGTTTTCAGTCGTCCAAGGCAGTTTTAGGACTTTAAAAACTCCTCCCACGAGTTATTACGGAGCAAAATCTCGCCAAAGTCTACCAAAATTTGCCAAAACCATCCATCTGCTATCGGCGCCATCAGCGCTCCGGCACTTTGGTCCGTTTATGTGGGCGCCGTCAACACCCATTCTGACACCGTCGGCGCTAGTGGCCAAAAATTGCGACTTTCTGTTTTTGATTAATTCGATTCCAAATTTTCTTCTAATACCAAGGTTTTTCTTAATTTATAATATATAAAATTATGTAGGATTATCATCTATTAATATATAACACTTATAAAAAAAATTAGGAATACATAGATATATAAATTTATATATGAGTTTAGGGTTATAAAGCACTTGGTTTAACATCGTCAGCCTGACATACCATTTAATTAGTTGGGTTGACTTAACATTAAAACTTTATTAAATTGTGGTATGTGCCCTCACAATAATGTTTCAATCGATGCCCATTAATTTTAAAAATCTTTCCAGTATTAGGATTTTTAACTACAACAGTTCCGTAATGACAAAATTCAATCACTTTAAATGATCCAAACCATCTGGATTTCAGTTTTCCTGGAAATAATCTGATACTAGTATTATATAATAAAACTTCTTATCCAGATTCAAACTTCTTTTAAATAATCTTCCGATCATAAAATATTTTTATTTTCTCTTAATAGATTCATTTTCAATCTCCTAAAGTTCATTGAGTTGTAATAATATTTTCTCACCACCATCCTTTAAATTAAAATAAAATTAATTAATAGCCCAAAATGCTTTATGCTCAATTCTACTTGTAAGTGGCATGTTTTTTTAAAAATAAGTCTATATGGGGATATTCCTATGGGAGTCTTATAAGCAGTTGTGTATGCTCATAATGCAGTATCTAATCTAGCAGATCAATCCAACTTATAAGGATTTACAGTTTTTTCTAAAACTCATTTAATTTAACGATTTGATATCTCTACTAGACCGCTAGTGTAAGGATGATAAACAGTAAAGAATCTATGCGTAATATCATATTTTTAATCAATTTTTTAATTCTCTTATTTCTAAAATGAGATCCTATATTAGTAATAATTACTTTTGGTATTCCATATCTTGTAAAAATATTTTTAATTAAAAATCTAGAAACACTCAAAGCATCACATCTAGGTACATTGACAACTTTTGTTCATTTAGACATATAATCAACAACAAGCAATATACATAAATTCCTAAATGAAGGCATAAATGGTCCCATAAAATCTAATCACCACACACCAAAAATTTCAACTTCTAATGTGTAATTTAGAGGCATTTCATTTCTTCTAGAAATATTTCATTCTTATTGAGTCGATCGCACGTTTTAATATATTCATTAACATCTTTAAAAAGAGTAGGCCAATAAAATCCAGCTTGCAAAATTTTATATATAGTTCTATTCGTTCCAAAATGTCCTCCAAATTCAGAATCATTACATCTTTCAATTATCTATTGAGTTTTCTCATAAGGCACACACCTTCTAATAATTTTATCTTTACATTGTTTATATAAATATGGGTCATCCTAAAAATAGAAATTTGAATCATTTATAAATTTCTTTAATTGTGGATTTTTGATATCAGGTGGTAAAATATCACTTACAATATAATTTACTGTTTCTTCATATCACGGTACATTCATTTCATCAATACTATACAATTGTTCATCAAAAAAATTATCTAAAATTTCATTTGCAAAAATAGTTAATATTTATATTTCTACTCTAGACAAATGATCAGCTATTTGATTATAATTTCCCTTTCTATCAACTATGGTAAAATCAAAATCTTACAATAGAAGTATTCATCTAATTATCTTGATTTAACATCCTTCTCTTACATCAAGTATTTAATAGCAGAATGATCTGTAAAACTATAAATTTAGTTCTAAATAAGTAAGGTCAAAATTTATCAAAGGAATAAACAATGACGAGTAACTCTCTTTCAGTAGTAGTGTAGTTAATTTTAGTATCATTTAGAGTTTTACTAGCATAATATATCACTTTAAAAATTTTATCGTGCCTTTGTCCTAACACAGCCCCAATAACAAAATCACTAGCATTGCACATTATTTTGAATAGTTTATCCCAATCAGGTGGTACTATAATAGGTGCTGTGATTAATTTTTCTTTCAATAATTCAACTGCTTTTATGCATTCCTCATTAAAATCAAATTTCGTGTGCTTTTCTAAAAGTTGGCATAATGACTTAGTTATTTTAGAAAATTTTTTTGTGTAACGCCTGTAGAAACTAACATGTTCTAAAAAGCTTCTTTCCCTTTTAACATTAGTCGAATGTGGTCATTTTTCAGTAACTTGAATTTTTGCAAGATCTACTTCAATGCTATTTTCAAAAATTTTATGTCTAAGTACAATTCCTCCTGCAACCATAAATTGACATTTTTCTCAATTTAGTACTAGGTTAATTTTTTCACATACTTCAAGAACTTTTTCTAAATTATTTAAAAGAAATTCAAACGAAGTTCCAAATACCAAAAAATCATTCATAAATAATTCCATTCTTTGTTCAATAAAATTGCTAAAGATTGACATCATACATCTTTGAAATGTTGCAGGTGCAATGCATAGTCCAAAAGGCAGTCTACGAAAAGCAAATGTTCCATATGTGCTAGTAATTGTTGTCTTCTCTTAATCCTCTAGAGCAATTGAAATTTGATGATAACCGGTATATCAATCTAAAAAGCAATAATATTTTTTCCCAGCTAATTTATTCAACATTTGGTCTAGAAAAGGTAAAGGAATGTGATCTTTTCTGGGGGCCATGTTTAAGTTTTTATAGTCAATACAAATTCGCCAACTAGTAACTTATCTTATTGGTATTAATTTATTCTTCTCATTTTATTCAACAGTCACTCCTCCTTTCTTCGGAGCACAATGAATTAGACTTACCCAAGCACTTCTAAAATAGGATATATAATTTCAGCATCTAGCTATTTTAAAATTTATTTTTTAACAACTTCTTTCATTATTGAGTTTAATCTCCTCTGTGGATCAGCTTTACGTTCATATTGTTCATTTAATAGAATTTTGTGCATACAAATAGAAGGACTAATTCCTATAATTTTTGCTAAAGTCCATCCAAAAGCCTTTTTATATTTTTTAAACATCTCTATTAATTTTTGTCCTTGAATTTCTGTTACTTCAGAAGATACAATAACAGGCAATGTAGATGACTCTCCTAAAAACACATATTTCAAATGGGCAGGTAATATTTTTCAGTTCAAGTTCAGGTGGTTTAATACTTGAAGGATTAAGATTTTTATTATCATTTTCCAACAAATCAAAAGTTTCAAATTTGCCCTAAATATAATCCAAATCTTCTTCTTTTATTTCTTTCTTGTTTTCAAAAAATTCTCCTTGCTTTAAATTCTCTTCAAACTCATTCTTGAATTTCCCATTACTCAGATAATCAGTTACTTCCATTCTAAAACAATCATTATCTTTTTCTATTTTTGGATATTTCAAAGCTTTCACAATGTTAAATGTTACTCCTTGATTATTAACTCTCATTATTAATTCTCCTTCTTGCACATCTATTACAACACTCACTGTTGCAAGAAATGGTCTCCCTAAAATAATAGGAATTTCTTTATCTTCCTTTATATCGAATACTATAAAGTCTACAGGAAAAATAAATTTATCCGCTTTTTCTAATACATCCTCTATAACTCCTTTTGGATAAGTTATTGTCAATCAGCTAATTGAAGAGTTATAGTAGTAGGGGAAATATCTCTTAAATCTAAAAGTTTAAAGATTGATAAATGCATAAGATTGATACTCTCTCCTAAATCACATAAAACTTTTTCAAAAAACTTTTCACCAATAGCAAAAGGTATAGTAAAACTACTAGGATCTTTTACTTTTCAGGAAGCTTTTTCTGAATAATAGCACTACACTCTGCACTGAGTACAACTGTCTCATGATCTGTAAACTTTCTTTTCTTATTTAGTATATTTTTCATAAATTTCACATAACTTGGCATTTGTTCCAAAGCTTCAACAAAAGGAATGTTTACCAGTAACTTCTTAAGGATTTCCAAAAATTTTATAAATTGTTTATCTTTGTTCTTCTGCTTCAGTCTTTGAGGAAATGGAGGTAATGGTTTTTCTAAACAACCTTGTGTTTGTTCATTATCATTTTGGTCTCTTTCGATTTCTTCCTTTTCTTCATCAACTTCAGTTTCTCTTTGGATCCTTGTTTCAACTTCCTTTCCACTTCATAATTGAATAGTTTTAATTTGCTCCTTATTTTGATCTTTTGGATTAACTTCCACCGTACTTGAAAGAATTCCAGAAGGTCTGTTACTAAGTGCAGTAGCAATATGTCTAAATTTACTTTCAATATTTATAATAGCTGCCCCTTGATTCTGTATTTGATTTCCCATGTCTAACATTGCTTCTTCCATCGTCAACTTTTTTTCCTTAATATGTGGGTTAGGATTAGAGTTAAATCCAGGAGGATAATAAGGTCGATAACTAGAATTTCCTTGGTTGTTCAAATTTTTCAAAGGAATTCACTGAATTGTTTTAATTATTTCAACTAAAATTATGGTGATTCTTCCATCCAGGATTATAAAAGTTAGAATAGGGATTGTTATTTTGATTATTTATACCATTTAAAGTTTCATAAGATGATTGAGTATCAACTATCTATCCAAGTGAATTTTCCTCTAATACTGGGCGTATTTGAGAATAGTTCACCCCTATTTGATCAATCTTTTTTGAAATAGCAGCAATTTAAGATTCTAAAATAAGCATTGCATCAGAATCATGAATACTAGCTACTCTCTTAAGATTTAGCCTTTCAGTGGGCCATTAAAAATTTTTAGTAGCCATCTCTTCAATAAAAAAATGTTTTTCATCAAAAGGTTTTGACATTAGTGATCCACCCGCATCAGCATCTATAATAGATCTAAGTGATCCTACTAATTCATTATAAAATTTTTGAATTATTAACCAATCTGGTAGAGCATGGTGTGGACATTTTCTAAGAAGTTCTTTAAATCTTTCCCAAGCTTCATATATCGATTCCCATTTAAACTGACAAAAGGATGTAATATCATTTCTAAGCTCAGTAATTTTTTAGGGTGGAAAATATTTAGCTATGAATTTTTGTCATAATTCTCCCCAAGTTTTGATAGATCCAAGTGCTAATTAATAGACTGAAAATATATGCATTTTAGAACAATATTTTATACATATTTTTGGTGATATTGCACTTTAAAGAAAGATATTTTGATATTTTCTTGCAAGTTGTTGATTTTTAGGGCTTAAAGCAAAAAGGAAGCAAAAATAATGAAATTTGGAGTCAAAATGACGTTTTTGAGGAAATACTCAGCACCGACAGCGCCAAGGTCAACGCCAACGGTGCAAAACAACTGAAAGCTACAGGATTTTTACTCAGTGCTGAGGTGTCAGACTAGCACCGACGGCACCAAAGGCGGTTCAGACCCAATTTCTTGAAGGTTTTATGTATTCAGACGATTTTTGAATAGTTTTTGGAGGCACCTCATGGAGAACTGGCCTTGAGCTTTATTTGGGACCGAATTTCATCAGAAAAAGGGCTCCTCTACGTTTATTTTTCACTCTACAACTTTCCACCAAACTACATTTCCATAAATGAATCTTTATAGTAATTTTGCTTTCATAGTTTAGAGTTTTGTTATGAGATTTAGTGTGAAACTTTCCGAAAGAGTGATGGAGTAGGAGAAAAGTGAGAGAGTTCTTCTTGCATTTCTAAGAAAAAACTACGAAGGACTTGCTTTGAGCAAGAGTTCCAGATAAGTTTATTTTTTTATTTAGTGTTGTATGAAATTTTTTTTTATATATGAAATTTGTGTTTTGTCGTATCTTTCTCATGAAGTCTGAGTAGTTTCCTCTATCTTCTCCCCTACTCTGAGATTTGAAGAAATGAAGAGATAATATGATTGTGCCATAATTAAAATATAAAATAAATTATGATGATTTTTCAACTCTGAACTTAATTTACTTTCGAATTTGGCCAACTGATTTGTTAAAATATGTTTTGAAACATATGATCCAGAAAATGGAGTATGCGTTCTACAATAGAGTGAGGATCACATTTGATTCAACGAAGGAGAAATTCGTTAATGAAATTAAGTGCAAATAAAAAGGGAATTATTCTTTGTTGGGTGTAGAATTGGAAAATCTTTAGGGTGACAGACACCTTAATTTGGTCTTAGTGTTTAAAAACTAAAGCAAGGGTTGGCCTTCAGGTGAAGGGAAGAAGGGAAGTGAGAGCTCTGGAGTGGGAGACAGTATCCTCCTAACCTAGCCATAGATTTATGGACTAAAGCTAAGATTAACCAATGATTTTCGATGCACTGTATTAGGGTAGAGAATTAAAATTGCTCTTATTTGGCACAATACATATTATAAACCTTTTTCTCATCCCATTTCACCAAAACTTCATTGTAGTGGGAAGGATGCTTTTTCACATAAGAAATCTTCATTACATAAACATAGTTAGTAGATTAAAAGTTATTATTCAAAATTTGCATTTCTATTTTGCTAATAGTTAAGTAATTTAGTTTGGTTGACATATCACATTCAAAATTAGTGACAGTGATTTCATTTGAATTTCTGTAGATTTCTTGTTAAAATTTATCATGTCTAACATACACCTTCCTTGTGGGATCGATATTTGGGGCTTAAATAGAAAGTCCATTATTACTTGATGACGATACATATACTTGCATAGAATCCCATTATTAATTACCTATATATATAAATATATATATATATATATATATATATATATATATATATTTATATATATATATATATATATATATATATATATGTAATCTAAAAAGAAATTTAAATAAGATTGTATTTTTAAAGAATTTTACTTAGCTTACTTTATTTGTTTATGCGAAATATTGGATCTGAAGGTTTAGTACCTTACGATTCAAAATTGAAACATACTATTAGAAAAATTTGAATACAACAAAGAGATATTAAGAATTTGAAATAAATGGCGAATAATATAGAAAATCCAATATATGAGAATCGACAAAGACATTTGAAAGATTATACGAATCTGACATTAGATGAACTTCATTTTAACTATTCAAAATCCTGATGTTGCCGCTAATTCATTTGTGCTTAAACTTGCTATTATTTAAATGGTACAAAATAATCAGTTTGGAGGATCACCTACTGAAGATCCTAACTTACAACTTGCTAATTTTCTTGAAATTTGTGCTACTTTTAAATATGAAGGAGTGTCTAATGATGTTGTTAGGCTTAGAATTTTTCCTTTTTCATTAAGGGATAAAGCCAAGCCTTTGTTAAATTCATTAGCACCTAGATCTATTAGAACTTGTGGAGAACTATCACAAAAATTCTTAACTAAATATTTTCCACCCTCGAAACCCGCTAAGCTTAGAAATGCTGTTACCTCTTTTTCTCAGTTTTAAGAGGAATCAATATATGAAGCCTGGGAAAGATTTAAGGATCTTCTTAGAAAATGTCCACGCCATGCTTTACTAGATTGGTTAATAATTCAAACATTTAATAATGGATTAGTAGGATCATTAAGATCTATTATAGATGATGCTATTGGTGAATCATTATTGTAAAAACCTTTTGATGAAGAATATTCTTTAATTGAAGAAATGGCTACTAAGCATTTTTGATGGCCCTCTGAAAGGGTGAAGCCTAAGAGAGTAGCCAGTATTCATGAATCTGATGCAATGTCTATTTTGGCATCTCAAATTGCCGCTATTTCTAAAAAAAATGACCAAATAGGAGTGAACTATTCTCAAATACCTCCAGTATTAGAGGAAAATTCACTATGACAGATTATTGATACTCAACCATCTTATGAAACCTTAAATGCTATAAATAATTAAAATAATAATGCCTATTCTAACTATTTTAACCCTGGATGGAAAAATAATCGTAATTTTAGTTAGAATAATTATAATAATTCGATGAATCCATCTGGAAATATAAACATTCAAGGAAATCCTAATTTTTGACCTTATTATCCTCCAAGATTTTACTCCAATCCTAACCCACAAGTTAAGGAAAATAAGTTGAATATGGAAGAAGTGATGTTGAAAATGGGAAATTAAATACAGAATCAAGGGGCTGCTATTAAAATATTGAAAATTAATTAGAACATATTGCTACTGCACTTAGGAACAGACCTTCTGGAATTCTTCCAAGTACTGTGGAAGTTAATCCAAAAGATCAAAATAAAGAGAAAATTAAATCTATTCAATTATGAAGTGGAGAAGAAATAGAAACAAGGATCCAAAGAGAAACTGATGTTAATGAAGAGAAGAAAGAAATGGAAAATGATCCACAGGAAAATGAACAAACACAAGTTCCTTCTAAAAAACCATTACCTCCGTTTCCTCAAAGGCTGAAGAAGAAAAATAAAGATAAACAATTTAAAAAAATTTTGGAAATCCTTAAGAAGTTAATGATAAATATTCCTTCTGTTGAAGCTTTGGAATAAATGCCAAGTTATGTGAAATTTATGAAGGATGTACTAAATAAGAAAAGGAAGTTTACAGATCATGAGACCGTTGCACTCAGTGAAGAGTGTAGTGTTATTATTCAGAAAAAGCTTCCTGAAAAACTAAATAATCCTGATAGTTTTACTATACCTTGTGCAATTGGTGAAAAGTAATATGGAAAAGCTTTTGGTGATTTAGGAGCGAGTATCAATCTCATGCCCTTATCAATTTTTTAAACATTTAGATTTGGGAGAAATTTCCCCTACTCTTGTAACTCTTCAGTTAGCTGACCGATCAATAACTTATCGAAAAGGAGTTATAAAGGATGTACTAGTAAAAGTGGATAAATTTATTTTCCCTGTAGACTTTATAGTATTGGATATGATGGAAGACAAAGAATTCCTATGATTTTAGGGAGACCATTTCTTGCAACAGGAAGAGTGGCAATAAATGTACAAAAAGGAGAATCAATAATGAGAGTTAATGATCAAGAAGTGAAATTTAAAATAGCCAAAGCCATGAAATATCTTGCAATAGAAAAAGATAATGAATGTTTCAAGATGGAAGTACCTGATTATATAAGTAATGAACAGTTTAAGAAAGAATTCGAAGATGAATTTAAGCAAGGAGAAATTTTTGAGAATGAATATGAAGTTAAAGAAGAAGATTTGGATTATATTCAGGGCAAATTTGAAATGTTAGACTTGATGGAAAATGATAGAAAAAATCTTACTCCTTCAAGTACTAAACCACAGTTGACCTCACTTTGGTTGAGGTTTAGTTTTTCCTCTTTAGTAGCCTAAGGTCTAGCCATAGGAATTTCTTATTGACTATTCTTAGAAAACTAGACATGGAACCCTTACCATTAGAAATTCTACACTCTTCTCTACTCAACTTGGAGTTCCACATATTGCTCCTAACCTCTAGCACTTAGTAGATGGGGTCATTATGGGGGAACTCAAGATGATTCACCCTTAGGACTGCTGGACCTTAAGGTTGATCCTGGGTGTTGGTCTATGGCTAAGGCACTCACTTGCAATCACTTGCACTCACAATCACTCACTACCTTAAACCCAGAACTTCTAGGCTTTGGTCCCTTGATACTTTTGGGAGACTCTTGTAGGTGGTTCCCCTAAAACCATTAGCCCTGGGCTAGGGTTTAGCTAAGACCACTACATAGAGGACCCAAAATGGGGTTTCCATTGGTCCATGGCTTATTGATGGTGGTTGGCGACTCCAACTTTACCAAGATACCCAACCTACCCTTTTGCCCTTAAATTCCCCCAAATTACCTAGATACCCTTGGGACCCCAAATTTGGGCAAAATCTCCAAATCTAGCCAAAATACCCAACTTGATTAAAAAATCATCTCAAACACCTTGAAAACACCCAAACTACCCAAAATCCCCAAATTAGCCAAATTACCAAAATACCCCTCTTTAGCCAAAAATTCCAAAAATCCTAAAAATTCCCAAAACCTCCCAAATATTCCCAATTTCATTCTCTCAACTATCACATCACCCAATTTGGCCAATTTGATGATCTTTGGTCAAAACCCCCAAATTGCCCATTAAAGGCTCATATTTTCCCCAAATCACTCCAAATGTCTAGCCAATTCGTCTCAATTTACCCCAATTTCAATTCTAAACTCAAATTAACTCTTGATATGACCAATATAGACAAAATCCTAGCTCAATTGGTCCATGCTTTGAACCCAATTTTGATTTATATCAAAATCCCAAATTTGGCCCCATGACTTGGTTTCACCAAATTAAAATCATAGCCCACTCAATTGGCTACAATTTGTGTTGAAAAATCTTCATAACATCACCATACATCAAAATTGATGTGCAATTGGCCTTGGTGAGACCTAAATTTCGTTTGATTTCAACCTAAGTCCAAAAGTCACAAATTTGCCCAAAATTGGCCATGTCTCAAAATCTCACCAAATTGATGGCCTTAGCCCCAAAATTTTCACTCTATCCCTTCTTGAAAAATCTTCACAAAATCTCCCTTGATTAGGTGGACCATTCAATTTAGACTTAGCCCAAGGATAGCTCAACCTAGACCCATGTCTAACCCATCATTCCCAAGTTGACCAAATTTCAAAAATCCTTCAAATTGACCTACCAATTGAACTCAAAATCACTTCAACCCTTCATCAAAAATCTTCATAACAATCATCTACATAATTTTGATCAATTGACATGGCTAACCTAGCCCAAACCCAAGTTTTGGTTATTTGCACTCAGTTGAACCCTTTCACCAAAAATTAACTTAACCATGTCTAAGCCACCAAAGTAATGATTCACAGCCACCAAAACCTTCCTAAAGACCAAGCTAAACCCTCCTAAAATCACCATGACAAGCTATAGACCAATGGATCCGAAAATTAAGGTATTTTACCCATTTTTGGACCTAACTTGAAATATCTCCAACATCATCACTTACCCTTGGGAGATAATCATCATTAGCCACCACCTGACTTCCCTGAGCCAAGAGGTGACCAATTCCTGGGTGGAAAATGGCCAAAACCATGGCTAAGATATGGGATTTTCACCCAATTCAAACCCTAGGGCAAATCAGCCCAGCTACTCATTGGAGCTTCTCTGCCCTCCACATAAGCAACTAAATGCACCCCTCAATTGGCCCTAGTAGCCAGCCTAGGCCATTTTTTTTAAACTCCCCCTACATGGAAAAAAAGAGAGAGCTTAAAATTCCTTGGGGAGACTTTCTAAAACTTCTTCAAGAGCTTCTTGGATACCTCTTGAGATTAACCAAACCTTCTCTAGCCACTCAAAGCCATTGCTCGAGTTCATTTTTGGAGCTTAATTTCAAGGTCGAAACAAGACATCCTCCAAACCTCCACCAAATTTTTTTTAATTGCACCCATACCATCCCAACATCAAGAGAAGAAGATCCCCCACGAAAGCCCCATCATTCGACCACCCTAAGGTGGACTTCGAGCAAACCACCAAGTCAGCCTTGGTCGAATTTGGGTCTAAGCATTTCACCAGGACCAGAGGCTCCATCCCTAGGCTCTTGGGACCCACACAATGCTTCTACAAGCATCCAATCGAGGCTACCCCTCTTGGAATAAGGTATTAAAAGTTAACCCTAAATCGAGATTCTTTTAATTATTCATGAATATAAAGTTAATTTAAGGGTTCATCAACTGTATGGATGTGTTCTACTAGTCAATACGATCATTTTAAGAAAACATTGCACTCAATTTTATTGAGATTCGAGTGAGATATTAGCGTTTTAAAATGGATAGTTTTTGGGTCCAGTTCATCTCGGACGATGACCCATGATCGTCGTATCGAGCTTGTATCGATCGGGTGGCCCTAATAACGTCGGATGGAGCGCGGTCTGATAGGGGCGGGAATGTGCTGGCTTGTGGTGCCAATCAGGCAGCGACACATGGCCTGTTCGGCCCGTACGAGGTTGACATGGATAATTAAAAAAATAGGGGCTTTATTTTTTTATTTAATCCTCAAAACTTCAAAAATACACAACTTTGTGTAAAAAAATCACAAAAATAAAATAAAAATATTCTCTTACTCAGTGAATAGAGGAGAACAATATGGATTAAAATTTATGTCAATTTGATGAATATTTATTTTTATAAAATTAATAAGTGTTAGGAGTATTTTAGCTCTACATGCATGTAGAATTATTACCTTCGCTTGAATTTTTGGCATGTTGTAGCCTCTATCAAAAGAAACATTCCTTGATTCTTTCAAAGTTAGAGGAGACCTCTAGATAGATATCCATATATTTCAAGTTTATGCACATTATTTGCTTAATTTATTTATAATAATTAGCATGTTACTTAAAAAATCCCAAGAAAATTTTGAAAGGTTTACTATGACTAGAAAACTTTTATGAAAATATTTTATGAGTCAAGTCATTTAAAGTGCACCTAATTTTTACCAACACTAAATCAATAAGATAATTAATTTTGGAAAATATAAACAACAAAATGACTTAATTTTTTATCTCCACCTTTTTATATAATCCATTAAACTACCCATAAAAATTTAAACACATTTTGAGTACATTTGATGATCTAAGTTGATTTGATATCTTTTTTGGCACTTAAATGATTTTTTAAAAATCAAAATATAACTAAAAAAATTATAAATTATTTTTTGAGTTCTTTGTGATCAGGGGTATTTTATAAAAATAAAACGGTATTTAAAATAAAAACTTCATTTTTAGCCTATTTTTAAATATTTAAAATAATTAAAAATTCATAAAAATTACAAAAAGAATAAAATTTGTGGAAATGTTCTAAATTGTTTTCTACGCACTTAAAAACAATTGGGATATTTTTCCTGATTCTCTAAATAAAGATATGGTATTTTGAAGCTTAAAATAATTTTTAAAGGCTAAAAAATGGATTTCCACTAAAATAATTCCAATAAATAAAAGAAAAATAAAAAAAAAAGATAAAATTTGCTTCACTGGGTTCTCTGACCTCAGGGAGATTTTTCAAAAATGCAAAACTTAATTTTCCTTATTTAAAATAATTTATATTTAATAAATACTCCATAAATTTAAATAATTTTAATAATTTAAATAAAATTCAAAAAATCATGAAATTTTTTCCAAAGGCTTCTATGGTAAAACTTACATCCAGTAAAAATTTCAAAGGATTAAAATTTACCTTGGTCAAGTTTGGAATTTTCATTAAAAAATCTTATTTTTGCATGACAATAAATTTATAAATTAAATTAAATTTTGAAAAATCACAATTTCTCCTCTGATGTCTTAATTGACCCATGAATGAGGTATGATAAAAATTTCAAAGTCATTTTTCTCTGATGTCTCAATTGACCCATGAATGAGGTAGGATAAAAATTTCAAAGTCATTTGAATTGAATTTGACAAATTGTCCCATGAATGAGGTAGGATAAAAATTTCAAAGTCATTTGAATTGAATTTGATAAATTATGAAACGCATGAATGAGGTAGGATAAAAATTTCAAAGTCATTTGAATTGAATTTGACAAATTATGAAGTATAAAGCCTTAGGGGTAAATGTGTAATTTTGGAAAAGTAGCCTTAATTAACATCTAGGCATAATTTAAAGAGGGAAATTGGTAACCTCTGATCTTTATCAATTTATTTGATGTTTGAAATACAAGGGGTTAATTGGTAGAAACCAATCTCACTTTCATAATTGAAAATGATAAGTTAATAAATTTCTAAATTATTAAAGTTTGGAAGTTTTTTAAAATAAAATGAATCTAGGACTTAGGGGTATGACTTTTGAAGTCAATAATTAATCAATTTAGTACCCCTATTTTGATGTTTAAAAAAATTTCAAATCATGAATCATGATCACCTAAATCTTGATCTTTCCAAAGCTTATTAAGACACTCACCTAGGTCTTAAGGGCTTAGTAGTGACTTAGGCTAATTCAAGTTTCATTTAAATGAGAATTAGAAAAGTAAATATCATTGAAAATTAAAACATCTTTCAAACATTACAAACCCAATTAGGGTCAAAATTTGGGTAAGTGTTCCAACAACATTAACTCGCCCCTTTAAGGGTCTTTACCCACATAACTTTTAAATTGAATCACAGGTAATAATTACCCCATTCTTAGGGATAATTGAGACATCAATGTTCATTGAGCATTAGAGTGATGAATTATTAAGCAACATAATAAGTTTAAAAGAACTCTGGATTTTCCACCAGGCAGCGAGAGAGTAGCACGGACCTGCTTATTTCTCTAGATCTGTTAGATACCTCGGAGATCTACTCAACCTAATATGTTTTGCTTGGCAACATCATCCTTAACTAAACTCCTAAGGACCCACCAAGATTTGATCTAGGGTTAGATAAGTCGTCAAGATTTTACTTCCGTATTTTGTATAAACTGTCTTAACATGCATTTTAAGTTTCAGGTAGTGGAACGAGAAGACTCGCCATGTACGCTTTTACAGTTTTCAACATTGTCTTTCTTGTAATTTCATACTGTACTTTTATACCTGCAAATTTTCATGCTAAGCAATGACGCCATTCTGCATGAAAACTAAAACTATCAGGATAGCCACAAAACCAAAACCAAAACCAAAGCTAAAACTAAAATCAACCAAGATAAATTGCACCACCACAAAATTTAAAATATAAAAAACAACTTAAAATTTAATCACAATAATCACACAAAACTACAATTGTAACTAAATTAAGATGTCTATATTAGATGATCGAGAATTCCTCTTAGGAGGTAACCTACGGTTGTTGACGAGGCTTCCTACGGTCTAAATGAAATTATAAAACTCACTAGGTTGAGTTTAGTAAGTTTATTTGGACTAAGTGAATCCAATAGAAAATAGTGATGCCGAAACGAGGGAACCGTAGAATCCTAACCGGTGTCGCTCTAATTAAATTTAACATGCCCACTAAAATTTAAAGAACTTCAACCATAAGACCACCTGATTTGACATTATAACTTGACACACTAGAAAACTCAAACTCGTCGCAGTAGGGAGCTTGAAGCTAGCATGGTGGGCAGCACGACCATCTTCAATAGCAAAACTTTTTTTTCTCCAGCTAAACTAATCTTCCTTCCTTAGACTTAAACAACAAAACAATAGGGCTTCGAGGTTGCTCGCTTATGCAACATAAATCTTCACCTTATCTATAGGCTTTTGTACAACCCTGCTATACAATATAAGCCCTAACTCGTCTTAGGATTTTGAGGTTGTCGTTTGTCACGACATAAATCCTCACATCTTCTAGGTTATTTGTGTGATCGTTACACACAAATGTAAGCCCTAACAAATAAAATTGGAAAGATGAAACACTTAAATTTTTCTCCTCAAAACTGAACCCAAACATTAGGATAGCTTGGGAAGTCATCGGGTTTCTCCTCTGGATCCATGACATCCTCTAGTTCATCCTCCTTTGGATTCTACGATAAAATGTTCCAAATTTGAACCAATCTTCTTTCACACCTCTACGTTCAATCTTGTTGAAGAGTCTTACCCTTTGAAACTCCTTGAAGATAATATTTCCTGATTTTTATTGAGAGTCTTCTTAGGTGACTTCGGTCATTTAAGATGTAATTAACTATAGGGGCTTGCCCTTATAGGAAGCATGTCTGAACACAACTTAAAATAAACCCTATTTAATCATTTATATTAAATATGGGAACTTTTTGGCAAATAAAAAAGTTTCACAGACCAAACGGATGCATACATTCCTTAGTTTATTTGATCAAGCCACTTCCTTAAGTCTTTTGTTTATCCTTCAGGATAAACACAGGGTTTGAGGTATAGTGCTCTTTCATTTATACTATGAAAAATATGGGGTCAGTTTAATTTCATACTTTTCTAAACTTCAACATCCTTTCGAGGCAGGCAATGAAATTTCTATTCCGATGACTGATAGCTTCTTACAAGTAACTCCCCATCAAACTAAAATAGCATCGACAGCTTCTGGCGACTCCGCTAGTGATAAGCTTTTCTCTTCATTCAAGTCAAGAAATATTATCTTCACACATCGGTAATGTGTCCATGTCCCTCTTGGACCAAATTAACCTTCTTCCATTGGCATACTTTACTCTTTTCTGTCTTGGGAAAGTACGACCAACTCTTTGGACTTCAAGACTATCTGTTCAAACACCTTTGAACAGAGGAATTCAGGAGGCCATTAAGGACTCTTTAAATTTTCATGTGAGGTCAAATCCCCAATAGGTGTGTTGGTGGACTAGTTCTGCCTGGGCGTTGTGCATTGTGAAGTTGGTCCCGCACTGGGTCCTAAACTTTTCATTTTCTTCATTGGTTTGCTTCTCTGTGAATCCAGCTAAGTTGTTGTGGCTCTTCGCGCTTATTTAATTTGCTAATTGAATCTCTTCAATTCTTTAATCACAAGTGAATAACAAATTTAAAAATAAAATAATAAAGAATTCCTAGTTCATAAGACAAGTGCGTCAATTTGAGTACTTCTGTCGAAACTGTAAGACACGAGATGTTGCTGACTTTCAGAAATTTTTCAAATTGCAGGGAAAATGTCTTCACCAAGGTTGATCTTTTCTTTTGCCTCTGAAATGGAGTTCGCTGTCAATAAGGATGAACTGCCTGACATGGCAGTTATTAAATTTGTACAATGGTTCGATGATACTGGAGTCAAGTTCGGAAAGGTTTTTGTCACAGTGATGAAGTTTCAAACAGATAAGTCCATGGAGCCTATTGTAGAGTTCAACTTGAAGTCTACCAAAGAATTCTCCCCTTCAAAGGTGTTCATTGAAAAGAGCCCCACTAGTGTTGAAAATTCTATCGTTGGGAGCGTTGAGATTTCTCCGAGAAATGTTTTTACTCCTATTACCGGATACACTGTCACCGTGCCAACTATTTTGCCGAGTAAGGGAAAAAAAATTCTACATGAGGAAGAGTCACTTGACATTTATGCCCCACTACTTTCTGGATTCAAGATTGGGTCCAATTCAAAGACTGCACAACTGATAAAGGCACAGGAAAGGAGGCGCAACCAGGAAATTTTGAAAGCCAAACTAACTCGACATCCCCGCCAATAACAGGCACAATAATAAAGGCCAGAGGAGGCCAGCATGAAAGATCATCCTCAATACTGCCCATACCACCAGTTACTCAGCCGCACCATAGAAAATTGCTTTATCTTCAAGGATTGGCTTGAGGAGAGTTTCAAAAGTGGAAATGTAACTATCCCAAAAGAGTATTTGAAAGAACCTGAAAAAGGTTCTGTAAATATGATTTCGGTTGATTCAATTAACTTCAACAGAACCACAACGGTGCTCTACAAAATAAATGACACTCTTCAGAAATCTCCAATTGACCTAAAAGTAATCAAAGGAAGATCAATCGACGCTAAGCTGGAGAGACTCCGAGCAAATATTGCACAGTTATCTGAAGAACAAGGAAAATATATGAATGATGAAGATTACGATGTGTCATATTACATGGATGAAGGATTAACAGAAAGCAATGTCATCGAGACCCGGGTAGAGTTATCTACACGCGACACTCTATCCTCTTGTGAGGAGAACTCCGCGGATGAGAGGCAAGGGGCCACCCAACAAAGGGATAAACCGATCAATCATCTCGAAAAAAAATAAAAAAATTGACGACCGCCATGATTACAATGCAAGGACAGTCACAATCACCGCAGATGACGCTTCTAGAAATGAACCAACCAGAAACCATTCATGTTGCAGATGAAAGGAAAGAGTTCACCTCTGATGAACAACCAAAGAAATACTATGTCCAAAGCGTCATACCAGAAAATGAATTTAAACAAATGGTTGAACAAGTTCAAGAGGCCTTAACCAGTCTAAGAGTGGTGCATTGACTTTAAAGGGAAGACCTTACCCGGAGGAGTTTGATGTCGTAGCCTACCCTAAGGGTTTTGTGTCACCAAACTTTAAGATATTTAACGGGACTGGAAATCCCAGACAGCACATAGCGCATTTTCGAGCCAGTTGTGGCAACACAAGAAATAACAAAGCTTTACTCTTCCAATAGTTTGTTAATAGCCAGTCAGGAATAGCGTTTGATTGGTATGCTGAGTTGCCCAACGGAGCTGTGAAGACATTTGACGAGTTAGAGCTGCTGCTTGTAAAAGGAATTGTTGGAGTGTAGCATCATGTTTCTATTGAAGATCTCGTGGTAGAAAAATAAAAGCCTAACAAAACATTAGTGGATTATATCTTGAGGTGGAGAAACCTTAACATGAAATGTGAACCTCAGCTACAGGAACATCATGCCATTGAGATCATACTCAAAATCATCCATGGGCCAATAGCTTTCATGCTTAAGGGACTTACCATCAAGTCTTTCAAAAAGTTACTCAGCAAAGATGTCAATCTACAAGAAGAAGTCAAGTATATGGATTCCCACGAGATGGACAAGAAGTCCATGATAACCAAAATAATCGAGAAGAAACCTGGGACACTTGCTGTGGTTAGCGGAGGAAAATGACATTTACAAATACAAGCCAAACAACATTAACAAACCTTCCAACGTCCTCGTCAGAATATTCAACAGCCATCTCAGCAGAGAGCTTACTAGTCATATGAAAGACAAGTTCCAATCATGAACACTCGATCAAATAAGATATACTCCTTTAAAGATGAAGCAACAAAAAAGATGTTCAGTAGTTTGATCAAGAATTTCAAGTTCAGGTTGCCTAAGCAGAAAAAGCCTGACGAGGTCAACACGAAAGGACATCCGAGATATTGCCCATACCACTGGTTCATCGGACACACCATAGAAGAGTGTTGTAGTTTGAAAGACTTGCTTGAGGAGAAGTTCAAGAATGGGGACGTAACGATCCCAAAAAAATATTTGGAAGGAACCTGAAAGAGGTTCTATCAATATGATTTCGGTTGATCTATTTGTTCCAACCCATTCCTATGCAACTACCAACGAATGAAATGCCTCTTGACTACTATTGTATTACTTTTTTTGTTTAAATGAGAAATTAGCAGTATCAATGTTAGTCTATCCCATCCCTCCCACCGCAATGAATGAAAAGAAAGGGTTTGTTGTTGTTCGGGATTGTACAATATTTAAAAAAACAGATCACCTCGAAAGAAAATTTGGATGTTTTGATAAGACTATGACTTCAGGGGAGAATGAAATTGATGCCCTAATAACTGATTCATCCAGGACTCCATTAGAGCCCTGTATTACTTGAGCGATACGTATACTTGCGTTGATAAGTGAGGATCGATATCCAGGACTCTATTAGAGCCCTGTATTACTTGAGCGATACGTATACTTGCATTGATAAGTGTGACTTTGCAATTATTGAATATTTTATATACATCTTTATCGAATCTATAACTGCTGTCATGTTTTTGGCGCCATTATCGGGGAATTAAATCTTCTAAGAGCAGTATCAAATTCTTGTATTTTTAAGCATATATAAAGTCGCTGTCATGACCTTACTCAAGTGACCCCAGCAATAGGGAGTTTTTGGACCAGATGATGATTTAACAAGGAGATATTTTGAGGATGGATCATATGATGCAGAATATGGAGGCCAGAAATGCTCACATTGATGGTCTGATTTGCCAGAAATTTAAGTATGATGCTGCTTATGATGATGCTTTAGTAAGACACACGAGGGATGAACAAAAAACTCAGTTCTCTATTCACCCTACTTATACTCCATATCAACAGCACAAGTTAGATGTCGATGATGAAGAAGATAATGACTGGTCATCTTTTTGTATATTTGTTTGTGTCTGTATTGTGTGATTGTATTGTTTGTGTTGTGATGTTGTTAAAGATTTTATTTTTTATGCAATGTGAAACTGTAATGTGGAAAACTGTTTTCATTTTTAGAATTTAGTTTAGTTCTGTTGATATTTTCAGCAGTTTGGTATGTATTGTGATTAGCTCTTTCTCAGCAAATTTTATATGTATTATGTGCAACTTAATTTTTTTAGCCTTGTAGTTTTTATATTAGCATCTGCAATATTTCAAAATTTATGTTAAAAAATTATAATCTCCAATAGGTATAATTTTTTTTTTGTATTTAACACTTTCTTTCACCCTTCATTTTTAAAGTTTTTCATGTTAAAATCTTTTAAAAATTTAAGTTTGTGGGGGNACCTTTCGTTTTAGGGGTTAACATGAGATAACTATATTTATGTTTCTAAATATATAATTAATTTAAATATAGTAATTTTAAGTAAAAGATATTTGGTAAAAGGGAATAAAACTATGTTTTTCTATTTTAAGTAAAGAAATTTATATTTTTGAAGTATTAAAAATCTTAAAAGATTCATAAAAAGAGAAAAGAATTTTAAACTTTAAGAAATCTCAAGTTAATATAAATTTGTTAAGTGAACAAATGTAAAAAGTTTTTGACTTTAATAAGAAGATATTGAAGTTCAAACATTAAAGGCTATCCATATATAGTAATCCTCACATATAGAAAAGAAAAAGAAAAGAAAAAGAAAAGAAAAAGAAAAGATGTGGGGAGAAGCTTGAGGAGATGCCTAATTAAAAATTGACTTCACTTGAATCAACTAAGGAAAAAGACGTGGACACATTTTTCTAAACTTTAGATTTGAATATTAACTTAATTATTAATAAAGTTTTATGAAGTTTTTTTTCATATGAATTTCCTAAGTGACTTTAATATAACAAATTGCAATTTTTCTTGAAAAAAATAGAGGATCAGAAACCTTAGACTTAATTATTGAATATCCTTACACCTTTAGTATTAACTAGAGTTGTTTTGAATTTTTCTTAAGTTAAACTATTATATTTTGAGAACTAAAATATGGAAGTCCAAAAGTTAAATCCTTTACCATAAGTCATATTTTTATGTACTAGAGAAGTTACATGAGGACAAGTAACATGTAAGTTTGGAGAATTTTGATACACTGAAAATATATGCATTTTTAGACCCATATTTTATACCTATTTTTGGTGATATATTAATGGAAGGTATTTTGAGGTTTTCTTGTAGGTTATTAATTTTTAGAGCTTAAAGCAAGAATGAGAAAAAAAGGATGAAATTTGGAGTTAAAATAACGTTTTTGAGGACATACTCAGCGCCGAAAGTGCCAAGGTCAGCACCAACGGCGCAGAACAACCTAAAGCTCGAGGGTTTTTACTCAGCATCAATGGTGCCAAAGGCGGTTTAGACCCCTTTTCTAGAAGGTTTGATGTATTTGGATGATTTTTGAACAGTTTTTGGAAGCACCTCTTGGAGAACTAACCTTGGGCTTTATTTGGGGCTAAATTTCATCACAAAAGGGGCTCCTCTACGTTCATTTTTTGCTCTACAACTTTCCACCACGCTATATTTCCATAATCCATCCTCATTCCACCACATATTGGAGTAAATTAGTAATTTTTCTTTCATATTTTAGAGTTTTTTTTGTGAGATTTAGTGTGAAACTTTTTGCAGGAGTATTGGAGAAGGAGAAAAATGAGAGAGTTCTTCTTCCTACATTTCTAAGGAAAGACTACAAAGAATTTGCTTTGAGAAAGAGGTCCAGATAAGTTTGTTTGTTTATTTAGTATTGTATGAATTTTTTTTAATATATGAAATTTGTGTTTTTTCGTATCTTTCTCATGAAGTATGAGTAGTTTCCTCTATCGTTCCCCCTACTCGCTGATATCGATTGCATGTTTTAATATGTTCATTAACATCTCTAAAAGAGTAGGCCAATAAAATCCAGCTTGCAAAATCTTATATGTATTTCTGTTTGTTCCAAAATGTCCTCCAAATTAAAAATCATGGCATCTTTCAATTATCTGTTGAGTTTCATCGTATGGCACATACCTTCTAATAATTAGATCTTTACACTGTTTATTTATATACGGTTCATCCAAATAATAGAATTTTGAATCATAAATGAATTTCTTTAATTGTGGATTTTTAATATTAGGTGGTAGAATATCACTTAAAATTTATTTTACTGTATCAGCATACCACGGTACATTCATTTCATCAATATTATATAATTGTTCATCAGGGAAATTTTTTAAAATTTCATTTGCAAAATTAGTTAATATTTATTTTGCAAGTCTAGAAAAATGAACAGCTATTTTATTATCATTTCCATTTCTATCAACTACGATAAAATCAAACTCTTGCAAAAGAAGTATCCATCTAATTAATCTTGGTTTAACATCATTTTTTGCATTAAGTATTTAATAGTTGAATGGTCTACATACACTGTACATTTAGTTCCAAGTAAGTATGGTCTAAATTTATCAAAATAAAAAAAAAACATAGCTAATAACTCCCTTTCAGTTGTAGTGTAAGTGATTTGAGCATCATTTAGAGTTTTACTAGCATAATATATTACTTTAAAAATCTTGTTGTGCCTTTGTCCTAAAACAGCCCCAATAGCATAATCACAAGCATCGAACATTATTTTGAGTGGGTTTTCGCAGTCAAGTGGAACTATTATAGGTGCAGTTTTTAATTTTTCTTTAAATAATTCAAATTCTTTTATGCATTCCAAATTAAAATCAAATTTTATATCATTTTCTAAAAGTTGGCATAATGGCTTAATTATTTTTGAAATTTTTTTTATGTAGCGCCTGTAGAAACCAACATGTCCAAGAAAGCTTCTTACCCCTCTAACATTAGTAGGAGGTGATAATTTTTTAATAACTTGAATTTTTGCAGGATCTACTTCCATGTCATTTTTCAGAAATTTTAGCCTCAAGTACAATACCTCCTGCAACCATAAATTGAAATTTTTCCCAATTTAGTACTAGGTTGATTCTTTCACATACTTCCAAAACTTTTTCTAAATTATTTAAACATAAATACAATAAAGTTTTGAATACAAAAAAAAAACATCCATAAGCACTTCCATTCCATATTCAATAAAATTGTTAAAAATTGACATCATACATCTTTGAAATGTTGTAGGTGCATTGCATGGTCCAAAACGAATTCTACAGAAAGCAAATGTTCCATAAGGTCTTGTAAATATTATTTTTTGTTGATCCTCTGGAGAAATTGGAATTTGGTGATAACCTGTATATCCATCTAAAAGGCAACAATATTTTTTTCCAACCAATCTATCCAACATTTGGTCTATAAAGGGTAAAGGAAAGTGATCTTTTCTGGAGGCCATACTTATTTTTCTATAGTCAATACAGATTGCCTATGAGTAACTTATCTTATTAGAATTAATTCATTTTTTCATTATTTTCAACGGTCACTCCTCCTTTCTTCAAAACACAGAGAATTGGACTTACCCAAGAACTGTCTGAAATATGATATATAATTTCTGCACCTAAGCATTTTAAAATTTCTTTCTTAACAACATCTTTCATTATTGGGTTTAATCTTCTCTAAGGATCAGCTTTAGGTTTGCAATTTTCATCTAATAGAATTCTGTGCATACAAATTGAAGGACTAATTCTTTTAATATCTGTTAAAGTCCATCCAAAAGACTTTTTGTGTCTTTTCAACATCTCTATTAGTTCTTGTTCTTGAATTTCAGTTAATTCAAAAGATATAATAACAGACAATGTAGAAGGCTCTCCTAAGAACACATTTTAAATGAGCATGTAATATTCTTAGTTCAAGTTTAGGTGGGTTAATACTTGAAGGAAAAAGATTTTTATTATCATTTTCCAACAAATCGAATGTTTCAAATTTGTCCTGAATATAATCCAGATCTTCTTCTTTTATTTTGTCCTTGTTTTCAAAAAATTCTCCTTTCTTTAATTTGTCTTAAAACTCCTTCTTAAACTGCTCATTACTCAGATAATCAGTAACTTCCATCCTAAAAAATTCATTATCTTTTTATATTGCAGGATATTTCATAGCTTTTGTAATATTAAATTTTACTTCTTGATCATTAACTCTCATTATTAATTCTCCTTTTGCACATTTATCACCGCTCTTCCTATTGCAAAAAATAGTCTCCTTAAAGTAATAGAAATCTTTTTCTCTTCCTCCATATCTAATACTATAAAATCTATAAGGAAAATAAATTTATCCACTTTTACTTATATATCTTCTATAACTCCTCTTGGATAACTTATTGATTGATTTGCTAATTGAAGAGTTACAGTAGTAAGGGAAATCTCTCCCAAATCTGAACGTTTAAAATTTGATAAAAGCATAAGATTGATAATCACTCCTAATTTACATAAGGCTTTTCCAAAAAACTTTTCACCAATAGCACAAGGTATAGTAAAACTACCAGAATCTTTTAATTTTTTGGGAAGCTTTTTCTAACTAATAACGCTACACTCTTCACTGAGTACAATGGTCTCGTGATCTGTAAACTTCATTTTCCTATTTAGTATATCCTTCATAAATTTCACATAACTTGGCATTTGTTCCAAAGCTTCAACGAAAGGAATGTTTATCGTTAACTTCTTAAGGATTTTCAAAAATTTTGTAAATTATTTATCATTATTCTTCTACTTCAGTCTTTGAGGAAATGGAGGTAACAGTTTTTCTTAGGGAACTTGTGTTTGTCCATTTTCATTTTGGCCACTTTCCATTTATTCCTTCTCTTTATCAACTTCAGTTTCTCTTTGGATCCTTGTTTTAACTTTTTTTCCACTTCTTAATTGAATAGCTTTAATTTGCTAGTTATTTTGATCTTTTGGATTAACTTCTACAGTACTCAGAAGAATTCTTGATGGTCTGTTACTAAGTGTAGTAGCAATATGTCCTAATTGATTTTCAATATTTCTAATAGCAGCCCCTTAATTTTGTATTTTTTTTCCCATGTTTAACATTACTTCTTCCACTGTCAACTTCTTTTTCTTAACTTGTGGGCTAGGGTTACAGTTAAATCCAGGAGGATAATAAGGTCAATAATTAGAATTTCCTTGGTTGTTCAAATTTCTGGAGGGATTCACTGAATTTTTCTAATTATTCCAACTAAAATAAGGGTTTTTCCATTTAGGGTTAAAATAATTACAATAGGGATTACTATTTTGATTATTTATAGCATTTAAAGTTTCATAAGATGATTGAGAATCAACTATTGTCCTAGTGAATTTTCCGCTAATACTGGGGGTATTTGAGAATAGCTCACTCCTATTTGATCAATCTTTTTCAAATAGCAGTAATTTTAGATGCCAAAATAGACTATACATCAGAGTCATGAATACTAGATACTCTCTTAGGATTTACCTTTTTAGAAGGCCATTGAAAATTGTTAGTAGCCAATACTTCAATTAAAGAGTATGCTTCATCAAAAGGATTTAACATTAGGGATCCACCTGCCGCATCATCTATAATAGATGTAAGTGATCCTATTAATCCATTGTAAGATGTTTGAATTATAAGATGTTTGAATTATTAACCAATCTGGTAAAGCATGGTGTGGACATTTTCTAAGAAGATTTTTAAATCTTTCCCAAGCTTCATATATCGATTTTCCTTCAAATTGAAAAAAAAATTGTAATATCATTTCTAAGCTTAGCGGTTTTCAAGGGTGGAAAATATTTAGCCAAGAATTTTTCAAGTTATGATATATCCAGGTACTAATGAATTTAACCAAGCTTTAGCTTTATCCCTTAATGACAAAGGAAAAATTCTAAGCCCAACGACATCATTAAACACTCCTTCATATTTAAAAGTAGCACAAAATTCAAGAAAACTAGCAAGATGTAAGTTAGGATCTTCAGTAGGTGTTCCTCAAATTGATTTTTTTGTACCATTTAGATAATAGCAATTTTAAACTGAAATGAATTAGCAGCAACATCAGGATTTTAAATAGTTAAGTGAAGTTCATTTGTTGCCGAATTAGCATAATCTTTTAAAGGTCTCTGTTGATTTTTATTTAGTTGATTATCTAAGTTATTCGCCATTTTGTTTAAATTTTTAATTTCTTTTTGTTGTTTTTGAATTTTTCTAATAGTCCATTTGAATTCTGAATTGTAAGGTACTAAACCTATAGATCCAATATTTCGCATAAACAAATATAATATGCAAAAAAAAAATCTTAAAAATAACTCTTAAATAAAAATATATTTCTTATTGAATTTTTAATTTTTTAATTAATATTTTTTAAAGTTATATTTTCTCTAAATTTCCTAATTTACCAAATCTATCTAATTTATCGTTACCTTCCCCAGCAATGGTGCCAAAAACTTGATCCCGAGAATATAATTGTGAAAAATAGATAAAGCTGACTCTGCTATGCAACGGTGCCAAAAACTTTATGCAATCTTTTATAAATAAGAAATTTAAGCAATTAATATTGGGATTCTATGCAAATATACGTATCATTATCAAGTAATAATGGACTTTCTATTTAAGCCCAAAATATTGATCCAACGGGGAAAGTTTAAATTGGAAATCATAAATTAACTAACAAATTCAGAGAACATAAAACAAAATTAGTGTCATTAATTTTGAATGTTGAGATATTATCAGAACTAAATTATTTAACTACTAGCAAGACTAAATGCAAAGTCTAAACAGTAGCTACTAAACTATTAAACTATGTTTACGTGATGAAAATTTCTTATGTGAAAAAGCATCTTTCCCACTACAATGAGATTTTGGTAAAATGAGATGAGATAAATGGTTATCATATGTATTGTGCCAAATAGGAGTAGTTTTTATTCTCTACCCTGATACAGTGTTATAGAAATTCATTGGCTAATCCAGGTGTAATCCCTAAATATGTGGCTAGGCTAAGAGGATACTGGCTCTCACTTAAGTGCTCCCACTTCCCTTCACCGGAAGGCTAACTCTCACTTTAGCTCTTAAACACTAAGACCAAATTTGGGATTTTAGTCTGTCACCCTAAAATCTCCAATTCTACACCCAACCATGTATCTTTCCCTGTTTATTTTTACTTAATCCCATGAACAAAATTCTCCTTCATGGAATCACTATGTTGTAGAACTCATACTCCATTTTCCGGATCATATGTTTCACAACAAATTTTAATAATTCAATTAGCCAGATCAAAAAGTAAATTAAGTTTAGAGTTGAAAAATCATCACAATTTATTCTATATTTTAACATTGGCACATCCATATTGTCTCTTCATTTCACTATATCTCAGTGTAGGGAGAAAGATAAAGGAAACTACTCAGACTTCATGAGAAAGATACAACAAAAGACAAATTTCATATATAAAAGAAAGTTCATACAACACTAAAAAAAAGAAAGAACACTTATCTGAAACACTTTCTCAAAGCAAATCCCTTGTAGCCTTTCCTAGGAAATGTAAGAATAAGAAATCTTCACCTTTCTCCTTCTCCAACACTCCTAGAGAAAGATTCACACTTAATCTCAACAAAAAAACTCTAAATTCTTAAAGAACAATCACTAACAGGCTCCAAAATGATGGTGTAATGAAGATGGAAAAGTGTATGGTATGCAAGAGAATGAATTGAGGCGAGGAATGATGAAAAAAGAGTGAATTTTCTGATCAATTTGGGCCCTAAATAGAGCCTAGAGTCGGTTCTCAAATAGCTGCATCCAAAAACTCTTCAAAAAGCATCAAAATTTGTTGAATCTTCTAGAAACTTAGTCTGAACCGACACTGGAGCCGTCGGCGACAGTGGTCCGAAATTTAATTCGCTGCTTTCTGTAAAGCGGTGCCGTTTGGGCCAAGTCTGGCCGTCGGTGCTGAACAAATTTTCAACTTCTCCATTTTGACACCAAATTTCATCCTTTTTGCTCCAAGTTCTAAAATTCAACAATCTGCAAGAAAACATTAAAAATACCTTCCATTAAAGTGCAATATCACGAAAACTGAATGTAAAATATGAGTCTAAAAATGCATTTCTTTTTGGTGTATCAGGTGTAAATTTGATGGGTGGCTAGTTTCCTCTCTTAAAAAATCTAAGTCTTTTCATATAAAAATTCAAGGGGTGCCTTGGTGTCTCTTCAAAAAGATGTCTTAATTCAATTAATCTTCTAGAAGTTTCCTCCTCAAAAGTTATTGAGTGAATTTTCATGTCTATGGGCTATTTCCCATATGTTTACCAAGGGTTGCTTGAAGCACCGATTCAAATATCCATTCAATTTAAATAATTCATCGCATAACTACTTTTGTCACTTAAGCACGGGGTACCTGGCGCTTACGCACTGCTCCTCTAGCGCGTAGGCGCCCAAGTTCATTTTTGCACCTTCCTTCATTTTTGCTCCAAATTTGACCCTTTTTCACTCATTTGAACATTTTTCATTTATTTGATTGTACCTGAAAGAAAAACACACAAATACATTCATTAAAGCGCAATATCTCAAAAATAGGTATAAAAATGTGTATTAAAATACTATATATTTATGGTGTATCAAAATCCCCCAAACTTAAGATGTTACTTGTCCTCAAGTGACCTTTCAAACTTTAAAACCAACATAAGTAGATGATGTATATGAGTATCTTTAGGAGTTACCAAAATTTTGATGTAAAAATATAGTAGTCCAATTTAGAAAAAATATTGGTAAATGAGACCAACTTAAAGTTTAGAAATTTTTAAAGTTAAGAAATACGAAAATATGAGTTCCTACTAATTCAAAAATATTGTAGATTTTCCAAATATAGAGTTTAGGCATTTTATTATCTCCAGTTAAAAATTTTTGTTTAAGCATAATTTTACTCACTATATTATATCCTTAACCATAAGAGTTTCTCAAGTCTTATACATTAAAAAGAACAGATGTGGAACCAATTTTTGATTAGGCACTGATCCTCAAGCTTCTCCTCCCTTCTTTCTAGTTCTATTTTCTTTTTCTTTTTATGAGAAGGATTACTATATTTGGATAGACCTTTAATGATTTTGACTCCCACTCTTCCTTTTTTAAAGCAAAGAGTTGAAATTTTTCCTTCACTTATAAACTAAATAATAGTTTTGAAAATTAATTTCAATAAAAGAAATTTATGTTTTGAAAATAAAAGTTCTAAATTTCTAATTTTTTTCAAATAAAAAAATTTCCTATTAAAGATAATTACACTATATTTAGCATTTTCCAAACTAAAAACTTTTAACTATAAGTTTTTCTTTGGCACTATAAATTTTAACTAAATTCTCTTACACATTTCTACAATTAAAATTTTTCTTCTCTAATATAACATCATATACATAATCATTTTTCTTCAAATCAAAATTAAATTTAGTTGAAATACATTTAAGAAAAAATAAAATTTTAAGTTCTTTTTAAAATTTTTCATCCCCCCTAAACTTCATTTTTTATTAGAAATAAAATATTTTAACATCATATATAAATAAGCAGAAATGAAAACTAATTTTAACATGCTTGCAGGAATTTCCATATCCTAAATATGCAAGTACAAAAATTAAAAACAAGAGTAAGAATTTAAATTGATCAAATTTTAATTCTCTTAACATATAGGGATTCATCAGACTTCTATGCAATGGAGATAATAGAATAGTAAACAAACACACTAACAAACATACATGACTACAACATAAAGAAAAATAACTAGTAATAAATTGAAAATTTTAAAAAAGTTAGCTAGACTCTAAACTTTCCTAAGATTCATAATTAAGTTCAGCATAAACTAACTAAATACATTAAACAACACAATTATCACAATTACTACCATTAAAGATAATGATTACAAACTAAATACAAATACATCACAGTAGGTGTATGAATCAAAACATAGCAGCCTTAACAGTAACAACTAAAAACAAAACACAAAGTATAGAACAACTGCACTAACACTAGTTCATAACAGCACATAAACTACAAACATAAAACAAAATTAAAGATCCAAACTGATCATCATTCACCTCTTCATCACTATCGTCACTACGCCAAAGAGTTATAGGCTCATATGGCGGATATCTAGGGTACTGAAAAAATATAACATATTGGTTACATCTCATAAGGTTTTCCATAACTAAGTTAAATTCACCATCATAATCACTATGTCTCCTCATATACCCATCCATACTCTCAGCAAAATGTTCTATGTTTGATACCTCTCATTGGTATAAATGACATTATTCTAAATCCTCTATAATAACTGTGACTGAGAATTAGATCTAGAAGTCTGACCTCGTTATGTAGAAGCATGTGAAGTAGAAGCTCGTGATGTCGAAGCAGTAGAACTACTAGAGAATCCACCCTTCTAGCCAAAAATTGAATGATGTGAATAAGACTTCACATTCACACTGGTAAAGGGCTTTAGTGGTTGTAAGGTCTCCTCCCAGCTGTCAAATCTAACACCAGCTTACTCGCATAAAGAAAAGATCGAGGATGTGAATCCCAAATATGCAGTAGCAGCAGTGACGGTTGAACTCGTAATAACTCCATGAATCATAGCTCCAATATCAATAGGCTTGAACTACTGAATGCAATAGTTCAAGGTTACTCTATCTCGAGTCACTTCACTCAAATGATTTGTAGGCAACAGATGAGCAAAAATAAAATAATTTCATGCCTTTGAAGTGGAATCCAACTTTAAAGCAGAGAAGTTCAATCTTCTTTCGTTGGTAATCTTCCATAACCCTCTCCGAGCAGTTAAAGATGAAATAATCTCCTCTAGCTCCTCCTTCGTAGGATTATAGTTTGAATAAAAACACAAAGTACTCGGGGGAAAATGACAAAACTGATTAATTACCTTTGGAGAAAATGGTAATGTCTTCCAGCTCACTATGACTCCTTCTTCATCAGCTTCAGGGATATTTGCATAGAACTCCCGTACAACAAGAATCACTACAATAGCAGAAAAACAACAGAACCGCTCCCACTAGCGGCGTACAATCAACTCTTCCACAGCTCCTTTCAGACTTTTAAAACATTGCTCAGGAATTAACTTTCTCGACTGCAGTGCATCACTATATTGATCTTGAGCTCTCAAACTGACAAAGTTACTTTAATCGAATTGAGCCTTCCCCTTGCTTCTCTTCATTCTTGGTGCCATTTTCTACAAAGTGTATAAATTCAAAATAAATTCCAAATTTAACTCCAAATCACTAAACTAAACTCCTAAAACTTAAACTAACAAATTTAGGCATTTTTCATCAATTTTTCTCGAATTTTCACCATGAATAGTGATTTTTGGGTAGCTCATGAATGTGCTCAAAATACAAGGTTAAAATAAAAAAAAATTACATAAAATGAAGCTCATACCTCAAGGATCTCAAATCTAGAGATTTTTTCCTCAAATCTCCATAAAATCTTCAAATATGGTGTGCCCTATGTCACCTCCCAAAATAGTTCTTAAGAGAGGTGGGCAACCAAAGACTTAAATACTACTTTTTGGCCCTACACCTAGCCCATGCGGGACTTTTTGTCCATGACATTCTCCTCTACCAAATCACGTGACGCCCCCCCCCCCACAGATCGCTCCACTGAGGGTCCCACTGGACCTTGGAGAGTACAAAAAATTAATAGGCAATAATCTGCTCTGATACTACATATCACCTCTCAAAAGAGCTCTTAAGAGAGGTCGGCAGCCCAGGACTTAAATACTATTTTTCAGCCCTACACCTAGCCGATGTGGGACTTTTTGTCCGTGACACTTAGCCCCAAAATCATGAAAACTCAAGGAAGAAGGTGAAGCAAAGGTACGTCAATGGAGTTTTCAGTCCGATTTTTCACTTAAAATCGTTCGTGAATCGATTTTCGTGAACCGGCGCTTAAGCGTTAATGATTCGGCACTTAGGTGCTTGTCTATATGTTTAAGCTGCGCTTAAGCACAGGTTTTGGCACTTAAGCTCCAGTGCACAATTTTTGATTTTTTTTATCTAAGTGAAATGCACTTCTAGCCTAAGTCAACCCTAGATGGTCTCAAAACACTGAAATAACTATTTTCCCTCTTTTATCTCTTCTCTTACTCAAGATTCACCAATTTAAACTAATTTGATTGAACACACAATAACACAAAATTTCTCACAAACAAAACAGTTATATTAAATTATAAATAATTACAAACCCTTTCACATACATGAATTCTTCATCTAAATAATTTGGGATGAGAATATTCATAATATAAACAGTACACAATCATAACATTAAAACACATTGAACACACTTATCATTAACAAACACTAAACATTAACAAAAACTAAACTTATCATTAAAAAAATTATCATTATTAAACACTAAACACATAATCACTAAATCACAAACTTAATTCCACTCTCTAGTCGATGGAAAAAATTTGGCCTATCGTTAGTCTCTCCTTCAACATTTGGAATGTATATCTAAAAGAACAGACGATGATTAATAACTCTAGTGAATCTTCTTTAATCCACTTTTTCTTTAGATACATCACCTTATCCGCTTCTTCTATAAATTTGGTGTGGCTAAACTGCATCTTAAGTTGTCATCCCATATGATCCAGGTGTTCGTTAATTTCCATCACTTTCACTTTAATTGAAGTCATGTTAGCCTCAATCTTAGTGATTTTCTCCGCTATTCCTTTGATACTAACGGCGAGGAAATTATTATACATCTTTTGTACACTCTGACTAATATATTTCTTTCTTATTACCTCCTCCTTCTTCTTCAAAACACTCTTCGAAGATGACATTTTTCCAAAACTCTCTCTTTTTCACTTAGGATTTAGGGTTAAAATTGAATTGTTGTCAGAATCTTCACATAACCCTTCAATTTATGGGCTTCAAACTCTTCCTATAACCTTTAGGATGTCCTAGAATTGTCTCCCACATGCAAGCTAACCAATCCTCGGTTAAAACTTCTATAAACTCAATTTAGCACATGTTTTTTAACTGACGCGCTTAAGCTTAGGATCTTGGCACTTAAGCGCTATTGCCCAATTTAGTACAGGTCAACTTAAAGTCCAAACACTCATTCCAAATTGTTTGAGTCATCTATTAAGGTCTTAAAATAATCCCTAGCTCAATATATAATAAAAATATTACCAGAATTTTCTAAATCACACACAATAACATAAAAATAAAAACAAACACACAGATAACAATGGGGTGCCTCCCACAAAGTGCTTAGTTTAACATCATCAATCCAACGTAACAAGTGCTTATTCTGGTTGCCCCACAATCAGAAAATCATTTAATTTAAGTTTGTCACCTAAAAAGTAGGATTTCAGCATGTGACCATTCACTTTGAATATTTTATATATTTTAGGATCTTTGATATCTATAGCACCATAAGGATAAACTTTCCTCACAACAAAAGGCCCCATCCACCTCGCCTTATGTTTGCTTGAAAATAATCTTAACCTTACATTATAAAGCAAAACTTGTTTCCCTGACTAAAAATTTTTAGTAAAAATCCTCCAACCTTGCCACATTGTTGACCTCATTTTTGGTTGAGGTTTAGTTTTTTCCTTTTTAGTAGCCTAAGGTCTAGCCATAGGATTTTTCTATTGACTATTTTTAGAAAACTAGAAAAGGCTCCCTCACCACTAGAAATTCTAAACTCTTCTCTACTCAACTTGAAGTTCCACATGTTGGTCTCAACCTCTAAATACTTAGTAGGTGGGGTCACTATGGGGGAAACTCAAGATGAGTCACCCTTAGGACTGCTGGATTTTAATGTTGACCTTGGGTGTTGTTCTGGAGCTGAGGCACTCACTACACTTCTCTGCACCCACAATCACTCACAACCTTGAACTCAAATTTCTAGCCTAGGTCCCTTGATCTTTTGGGATACTCATGTAGATGGTTCCCTAAACCTACTAGCCCTAAGGCTATGGTTTAGCTAAGACCACTACATAGAGGACCCAAAATGGGGTTTCTATTGGTCCATGGCTTATTGATAGTAGTTGGTACTCCAACTCTACCAAGATACCCAACCTGCCTTTTTGCCCCTGAGCACCCCAAATTACCTAAACACCCTTGAAAACCTAAACTTTGCCAAAATTCTCAAGTTTACCCAAAATACCCAAATTTGATCAAAATTCATTTCAAAACTTTTGAAAACCTCCAAATTATCCAAAATTACCCAAAATCTCCAAAGATGACCAAATTACCAAAATACCCCTCCATAGCCCAAAATCCCAAAAATTCCCAGAAAATCTCAATAAATCCCAAATATTCCAAATTTCATTTCTCTCAACTACCACATGACCCAATTTGGCAAATTTGACCATCTTTAACCCAAATCCCCAAATTTGCCTTTAAGGGCCCAAATTCCCCAAATTTAATGCAAATGTTCATCAATTTGATCTAAATTGGCCCCAATTCCAATCATAAAGTCAAATTAACTCTTGATATGACCAAACTAAACCAAGTCCAAGTTTAGTTGGGCCATGATTTGAGCCCAATTTTGATTTAGGTCAAGTCCCCAAATTTTACCATATGACCTAATCTTACCAGATTGAACCTTTAGCCAAGTCAATTGGCCCCAATTAATGTTGAAAAATCTTCATGACATTCCTACATATCAAATTAAACCATCAATTGGCCTTGGTGAAGCCTCAAATCCATTTGATTTTGGCCTAAATCCAAAATTCCAAATTTAGCCCCAAATTGACTAAATCCCCAAATTTCACCCAATTGATTGCCTTAACCTCAAAATTGGCATCCAATTCATGTCAACCCCAATTTGGCTAAGTCCCCGAATTTCACCCAATTGATATCCTTAACCTTCAAATTGGCATCCAATTCATGTTGAAAAATTTTCATGAGGTCACTGTTGACCATTTACAAAAATTAATTTGGACTTAGCCCTATGCTAACCCAAGCTAGACCCAAGCCTAGCCCAACTTGGCCAAATTGATTAAAGTTCAAAATTCCCTCAAATTGATCCTTTAGTTGAGCTCAAAAGCACGTCCATCCTTCACCAAAGTTGTTCCTTATGATCATATACACAAGATTCAATAATTAATTGGGCCAATTGACATGGCTAGCCTAGACCAAACCCAAGGCTTGGTCATTTGCACCCATTTGGACCCATGCACTAAATGTGACCTAACTACTCTAAAGTCACTAAATTAGCTCCACCCCAGCCATTAGTTGGACTTAGTGACCAGTCCAAACGCTATGAAACCACCTAAATCATTACATGGAACAAAGGTTCCCCAAATTAAGGGATATTATTTCCAAAAATGCATGTGCTTAAGATATCTTTACCAAAATAAGGTATTATTGCACTAAATTGCTGTGACATATTCCCCTGGGTTCCCTGAGCTCCTGGCCACCTCCCCCTTGGCCGGCCGTCCAACCTAGTGGCCGAAGAAGCTCAAAGCTAAGAGCCACCCTCATGGCACCTCTCCCAAATCAGACCTAGAGGCCAGCTTATCTAAATCAAATTGAAGAGCTCCTGTGCCCTCCACCTAAGCATCACAATGCACCCAAACTTATGCCCTGAGAGCCACCCCATGGCCAGTTTTATAAAAACTCACCTCAACGGCCATGGGAGGTGTGCTGAAATTTTCTTAGAGAGGCCTCTCCAAACTTCTCTTAAAATCACCTCCCACGACCATGGGAGGTGTGCTGAAATTTTCTCAGAGAGGCTTCTCCAAACTTCACACAGGAACTCACCTCCACGGCCATGGGAGGTGTGCTAAAAATTTTCTCAGAGAGAGCTTCCCAAATCACTCACAGAGCTTCTTTGAGACCTCCACGGACCATGAGAGGTGTGCTAAAATTTTCCTAGAGAGGCCTCTCCAAACTTCACACAGAGCTTCCTTAAGATCCCCTACATGGGAGGTGTGCTAAATTTTTTCTCAAAGAGAGCCTCCCAAATCACTCACAGAGCTTCCTTGAGATCTCCACAGCCCATCCAATCACTCCACTGCCTTGATTCCTCCTGTAGAACCCTAATTTTGAGCTTACAAATAAGGGTAGAAACAAGACATCTCTCAAAACTCCACCAAACTTCAATTGCTTGTGCCCACACCTTCACAACAGCAAGAGAAGACAAAGCCCCATCAAATTACCCTTTGAAATTACCTCCACCAAAGCTCTAGACCAACACCTGAAATTGAGCTTGGTTGAATTCATACCTAGGCCTTACACCACAATAAGAAGCTTAATCCCTAGCCTCCTTGGATCCAAACAAAAGTGTCGAGCACCTCTGATTGATACCTCCCTTCTCAGAGCAAAGGTATAAAACTTCTCCTCCTCTTGAGCCTATTTTTTTTTCTCCATTTACTTGGGCTTGATTTCATGACACATTAACCATATGGATGTGTTTGTCTCACTAAGACGAGCATTTAAAAAAAAATCACTTCATTTGGTTGAGAAATGAGAGAGATCATAAGCCTTCAAGGTGGACGGCTCTCAGCCTAAGCCATTGGGGACGATGACATCGTCCGATCTCGTGTGTATTAAATGGATGGCCAAGATGAAGCCGGACAAAGCTTCTTCACATAAACAGCGGGACGCGTGGCTGCTGGTGTGGACTGCGGCGTCAAATAGGAGCGTGTAGCGTGGAGTTTCAGAGCTGCCTAAGATCTACATGGCGTCGCGTGGATAAGTAGAAAAATAGTGTTTTTTCTATTTATTTAAACTCCCTAAACTTCAAAAATCCATATCTTTGTGTAGAAAAATCACAAAAATAAAATAAAAATACCCTCTTAGGAAAATAATGTGGAATAAACTTTAAGTCCATTTGGTGCATAAAGTATTTTTAATTAATTAAACACTATTTGGGATCATTTGATTCTCCATGCATATGATACATCCCTTGGCTTGAAATTTTGGTATGTTGTAGCCTCTGTTAAGGAAAACATCCTTTGATTTTTCCAAAGTTAGAGGAGGTTCCTATACAGAGATCCATATTTTTTAAGATCTTGCACATTATTTCCTTAAAATAATCATGAATACTAGCATATTGATTAGAAAATTCTAAAGAAAATTTTGGAAGGTCCACCATGGCTAGAGAAGCTTTTGGAAATAATTTCAGGGGTCAAGTAATTTAAAATGTAATTAAATTTTACAAACACTAAATCACTAAAATATTTAATTTTGGAAAATATAAACAGTTAAATGACATGACTTTTAATCTCCACTGTGGTTTATGATCCAGAGAACTCACTATAAAAATTTAAAAATATTTTGAGTTCATTTGATAACTTAAGTTGATTTTTAAAGATAAATACCACTTTTGACACTAAATGATTTTTAAAAATCAAAATATAACTCAAAAAATTATGAAACTTAGTTTTTTAAGTTCTCTGTGATTAAGGATATTTTATAAAAATAAAATAATATTTAGAATAAAAACTTGATTTTTAGCCTATTTTAAATATTTAAAAATTCATAAAAAATGCAAAAATAACAAAATTCATGGAAATGTTCTAAATTGCTTCCTAATCACTTAAGAACAATTAGAATATTTTTCCTGATTTTCTAAATAAAGATATTGAATTTCAAAGCTTAAAAATAATTTTTAAAGGTTAAAAATGAGTTTACAATAAAATAATTCCAATAAATCAAAGAAAAATCAGAAAAATATGAAATTTGCTCCTCTAGGTTCTCTAACCTTAAAAAGATTTTTCAAAGACACAAAATTTAATTTCATCATTTAAAATATTTTATTTTTATTAAATAACCCATAATTTAATATAATTTTGATAAATAAAAGAAATTCAAAAAACCATGAAATTTGGTTCAAAGGCTTCTCTAGTCTAGGTCTAGCTCCAGTAAAAGTTTCAAAGGATTAGAATTTACCTTGGTCAAGTTAGGAATTTTATTTGAAAAATCCTATTTTTGCTTGAAAATAATTATATAAAATAAATTAAATTCTGAAAAATCACAGTTTCTCCTCTGATGTCTTAATTTACCCATGAATGAGGTAGGATAAAAATTTCAAAGTCATTTGAATTGAATTTGACAAATTATGAAGTGTTAGAGCCTTAGGGGCAAATGTGTAATTTTGGAAATTTAGCCTTAATTAACATTTAGGCTTAAGTCAAGAAGGGAAATGGGAAACCTCTGATCTTAATCAATTTATTTGATGTTTTGAACACAAGGGGTTAATTGGTAGAAACCACTCTCACTTTCTTAATTAAGTTAATAAATTTCTAAATTATTAAAATTTGAAAGTTTATTAAAATTAAATTATCTTGGACTTAGGGGTATGACTTTTAAAGTCAATAATTAATCAATTTAATACCCCTATTTTGATTTTCAATTAAAAATTCAAATTATAAATCATGACCACTTAAAGCTTAACCTTTTCAAAACTAATTAAGACACCTACCTAGGTCTTGAGGGCTGGTAGCTTAGGCCAAATCAAAATTGACTAAATGAGGATTAGAGAAATAAACATAACATAATAAAACATCCTTAAACACCACTAAGCCTAATTAAAAAAATTGGCGAAGTGTTCAGGTTACACCAACTTGCCCTTTAAGAAAATTCACTCACATATTATTCAAATTAAATGATAAATGATAATTACCCCTTTCTTAGGGATAATTAAAACATCAATGTTCACTGAGCATTAGAAGTATTCATAGGATGAACCATTAAACAACATAATAAGTTTAAATGGACTTGAGGCTTTTCACCTGTTGGTGAGAAAGAGGCATGGAACTGCTTCCTCCTCCTAACTTGTTGGATACCTTAAAGGTCTATTAAACTTAATATACTTTGCTCAATGAAGTCATCCTTAATTAAAATTTTAAGGACTCACCAAAATACAACATAGAATTAAGAAAACCACGAGAACTTTACTTTTCCTTCTCTTCATAAATGCCCTCACATGCATTTTTAAGTTTTAGAGTAGTGGAACGAGAAGACTTGTCAGGTACGCTTTTACAGTTTATAATACCATTTTTCTTGTACCTTTTCCTTACATGCTTCTCTTTATGCTTATGTTATTTCTTGTATTTTCCTACATGTATGAAAACAACATAAATTTGCATGTTAACCAAAACAAAAGCCCAAAACCAAAGCAATAATCAAACAAGATAAAATCCACCACCACAACATTCAAAATATAAAACAACTCAAAATTTAATCACAAACATCAAAAAAAATACAAATGCAACTAAATTAAGATGTCTTTATCGGATGATCGGGAATCCCTCGGAGGAGGTAACCTACGGTGAGGCTTCTCACGATATAAATGAAATTAGTGAACTCATTAAGTTGGGTTTAGTAAGTTCATTTGGAATAATTCCAATAGAGAATAGTGGTGTCGGAACGAGGGAGCCGTAGTATCCTAATCGGTGTCGCTCTAATCAAATTTAATATGCCCTCATAAAATTTAAATAATTTCAACCATACGGCCTCCTGACTTGACATTATAACTTGACACACTAGAAAACTCAAACTCGTCGCGGTGAGGAACTTCGAGCTAGCATGTTGGGAATCACAAAGATGAAGCCGAATAACTCCGCTTCAACAACCTTCTACCACTCCCTTACAACGAGTTGGTGGAGGTTCTTCTAGTTGACGTACCNACAATAAAATAATTCCAATAAATCAAAGAAAAATCAGAAAAATATGAAATTTGCTCCTCTAGGTTCTCTAACCTTAAAAAGATTTTTCAAAGACACAAAATTTAATTTCATCATTTAAAATATTTTATTTTTATTAAATAACCCATAATTTAATATAATTTTGATAAATAAAAGAAATTCAAAAAACCATGAAATTTGGTTCAAAGGCTTCTCTAGTCTAGGTCTAGCTCCAGTAAAAGTTTCAAAGGATTAGAATTTACCTTGGTCAAGTTAGGAATTTTATTTGAAAAATCCTATTTTTGCTTGAAAATAATTATATAAAATAAATTAAATTCTGAAAAATCACAGTTTCTCNCGATTGCATGATTACCATATGTATGTGTTTTTCTCACTTAGACAAGCCCGTAGGACCAAACCTGAGGTGATTTGGTTGAGTCTGGGCTGAGATCCTAGGGTTTTAGTGTGGACGGTCACGGGATCATTCTATCAGGGACGATGATAGGGAGCCGTTTGATCAAGCGTGTATCAAATGAATGAAGGAGATCGAGCCAGATAGTGCTTCGGGACATAATTCACTGGCCGAGTCAGTAGCTACGTGGATGGCGGCGTCCAACCAGAGCGCGCCACGCATGCCTTTGGAGCTGCCTAGGATCCAGTCAGCCCGCACAGTTTAAGTAGATAAATAGGGCTTTTTCCTATTTATTTAAATACCCCTAACATAGAAAATCCATAACTTTGTGTAGAAAAATCACAAAAATAAAATAAAAAAGACCCTCTTGCTCAGTGAATAGAGGAGAACAATGTGGAATAAATTGCAAGTCCATTTGATGCATATTTTATTTTTAATTAATTAAAAACTATTTGGGATCATTTGATTCTTCATGCATATTGATACTTCACCTTGGCTTAAAATTTTGACATGTTGTAGCCTCTGTCAAGGGAAACATCCTCTAATTTTTCCAAAGTCAGAGGAGGTTCCTATATAGAGATCCATATTTTTCAAGATCTTCCACATTATTTCTTTAAAATAATCATGGAAATTAACATATTGATTAGAAAATTCTAAGAAAATTTTGGAAAGTCCACCATGACCAGAGAAGCATTTGGAAATAATTTCATGGGTCAAGTCATCTAAAATGCACTTAAATTTTACAAACAATAAATCAATAAAATAATTAATTTTGGAAAATATAAACATTTAAATGACTTGATTTTTTATCTCCGCTGCGGTATATGATCCAGAGAACTCACTATAAAAATTTCAAAATATTTTGATTTCATTTGGTAACTTAAGTTGATTTTTAAAGATAAATACCACTTTTGACACTTACATGATTTTTAAAAATCAAAATATAGCTCAAAAAATTATGTAGTTTTTTGAGTTCTCTATGATCAGGGATATTTTATAAAAATAAAATAATATTTATAATAAAAACTTGATTTTTAGCCTATTTTAAATATTTAGAATAATTAAAAAATTCATAAAAAACAAAAAAATAATAAAATTCATGGAAATGTTCTAAATTGCTTTCTAATCACTTAGGAATAATTTGAATAATTTTTCTTATTTTCTAAATAGAGATATTGAATTACAAGGCTTAAAAATAATTTTTAACGGCTAAAAATGAGTTTTCACTAAAATAATTCCAATAAATCAAAGAAAAAAAAAATGAAATTTGCTCCTCTCGGTTCTCTAACCTCAGAGAAAATTTTTAAAAATACAAAACTTAATTTTCATCATTTAAAATATTTTATTTTTATTAAATAACCCAAAATTTAAATAATTCTGATAAATCACAAATAATTCATAAAAATCATGAAATTTGGTCCTAGACTTCTCTGGTCTAGGTCTACCTTCAGTAAAAATTTCAAAGGATTAGAATTTACCTTGGTCAAGTTAGGAATTTTCCTTAAAAAATCCTATTTTTGCATGAAAATAATTATATAAAATAAATTAAATTATGAAGTGTTAGAGTCTTAGGGGCAAATGTGTAATTTTGAAAATTTAGCCTTAATTAACATTTACGCTTAAGTCAAGGAAGGAAATGGGCAACCTCTGATCTTAATCAATTTTTTTGGTGTTTGAAACACAATGGGTTAAGTGGTAGAAACCAATCTCACTTTCTTAATTAAGTTAATAAATTTATAAATTATTAAAATTTGGAAGTTTATTAAAATTAAACGATCTTGATCTTACGGGTATGACTTTTGAAGTCAATAATTAATCAATTTAATACCCCTATTTTGATTTTCAAATAAAGGTATAACTTTTGAAGTCAATAATTAATCAATTTAATACCCCTATCTTGATTTTCAAATAAAATCCAAATCATGAATCATGACCACTTAAAGCTTAACCTTTTCAAAACTAATTAAGACACCTCATTTAGGTCTTAAGGGCTTAGTGGTGACTTAGGCCAAATCTAAATTGACTAAATGAGGATTAGAGAATTGCCTTAAGGGCTTAGTGGTGACTTAGGCCAAATCAAAATTGACTAAATGAGGATTAGAGAAATTTTAAGGCTTTAGTGGTGACTTAGGCCAAATCAAAATTGACTAAATGAGGATTAGAGAAATAAACATGATATAATCAAACATCCTTGAAACACCACTAAGCCTAATTAAAAAATTGGCTAAGTGTTTAGGTTACACCAACTTGCCCTTTAAGGAAATTCACTCGAAACACCAGTAAGACTAATTAAGAAATTGGCTAAGTGTTCAGGTTACACCAACTTGCCCTTTAAGGAAATTCACTCACATAATCAAATTAAATAATAAATGATAATTACCCATTAGGGATAATATACACATCAATGTTAACTGAGCATTAGAAGTATTCACAGGATGAACCATAAAGCAATATAATAATTTTAAATGAACTCGAGGCTTTTCACCAGTTGGTGAGAGGGAGGGATGAAACTGCTTCCTCCTCCTAACTTGTTGGATACCTCAGAGGTCTATTAAACTTAATATACTTTGCTTAATGAATTCATCCTTAATTAAACTTTTTAAGGACTCACCAAAATACAACATAGAGTTAGGAAAACCACCAGAACTTTACTTTTCCTACTCTTCATAAATGCCCTCAAATGCATTTTTAAGTTTCAGGTGGTGGAACGAGAAGACTCGCCATGTACGCTTTTACAGTTTATAGTATCATCTTTCTTTGCCTTTTCCTTACATGCTTTATGCTTATATTTTTTCCTTTCATACTTGCATTTATCTACATGTATGAAAACAACATAAACTTGCATGTTAAAATAAACCAAAACTAAAATCAACTAAGATAAAATCCACCGCCACAACATTCAAAATATAAAACAATCCAAAATTTAATCTCAAACATCACACAAAACTACCATTGCAACTAAATTAAGATGTCTCTAAAGGATGATCGGGGATCCCTCGGAGGAGGTAACCTACGGTTGCTAACAAGACTTCCCACGGTCTAAATGAAATTATGGAACTGATTAAGTTGGGGTTAGTAAGTTCATTTGGGCTAAGTGAATCCAATAGAAAATAGTGATGCCAGAACGAGGGAACCGTAGGATCCTAACCGGTGTCGCTCTAATCAAATTTAACATGCCCCCCCATAAAATTTAAAGAACTTCAACCATAGGGCCACCTGATTTGACATTATAACTTGACCATACCCCCATAAAATTTAAAGAACTTCAACCATAGGGCCACCTGATTTGATATTATAACTTGACACCACTAAGAATTAAAGAACTTCAACCATAGGGCCACCTGATTTGACATTATAACTTGACACACTAGATAACTAAAACTTGTCGCGGTGAGGAGCTTGGACCTAGCATGGTGGGCAGCATGACCATCTTCAACAGCAAAAACTATCTTCCTCAGTTAAACCAATCTTCCTTCCTTAGACTTAAACAACAAAGTCATAGGACTTCGAGGTTGTTTGCTTATGCAACGTAAATCCTCACCTTATCTTTAGGCCTTTGCATAGCCCTGTTATACAATATAAACCCTAACTCATCTTAGGATTCCAAGGTTGTCATTTATCATGACCTAAATCCTCATATCTTCCAGGTTATTTGTGTGATCATTTCACACGAATGTAATCCCTAACTAATAAAATTTGCCAGATGAAACACCTAAATATTCCTCCTCAAGAATGAAGCCAAACATTAGGATAGCTTGGGAAGTCACCGAGGTTCTCCTCTGGATCCATGACATCCTCTAGTTCTTCCTCCTTTGGATTCTACAATAAAATATTCTAAATTTGAACTAATCCCCTTTCACACCTCCACATCTGATTTCATTGAAAAGTCCTACCCTTTGAAACTCCTTGAAGAAAGTATTTCCTGATTTTTATCGAGAGTTATCTTAAATGACTTTGGTCATTTAAGATGTAATTAACTATAGAGGCTTGTCCGAACCCAGCATAATATAAACCCTATTTAATCCTTTAAATTAAATAGGGGAACTTGTCGGAAAATACAAAGGTTTTGCAGACCAAACATACGTCATACTTTCTTTAGTTTATTTGATAGAGCCTGATCCTCAAGTCTTGTGTTTATCCTTCGGGATAGATACAAGATTTGAGGTACAGTGCTCTTTCCTAAGACTATGAAAATATGGGGTCAGTTTGATTTAACAATTCAACGTCCTTCCGAAGCGGGCGACGAGATTTCGATTCCGGCGACCAACAGCTTCTTACAGGCAACTCCCCATAAACCCCCGAAATAGCGCTGACAGCTCCTGGAAACTCCCTTAGGGACAAGATTTTCTCTCCATACAAATCAGGAAATATTATCTCCATACATCGGTAATGTGTCCATGCCCCTCTTGGACCAAATTACCCTTCTTCCGTTGACATACTTTACCCATTTCTGTCTTGGGAAGCTATGGTCAACTCCTTGGACTTCAGGACTGGCTGTTCAACCATCTTTGAACAGAAGGGTTCAAAAGACCATTAAGGACTCTTTAAATTTTTATATCCCCAATAGGTGTGTCGGTGGACTAGTTCCACCTGAGCATTTTCTTCCACTAATTGGGTCCGACATTGGGTCTTAAAATATTTCACATCTCCCTTCCAAATTTGATTTGCTATTCCGCAAATTAAACAAAATTGTGTTGTGCTCCGTGCACTTTGAAATTTTCTTATATTAATTAAAATTTACACTTTTTTTTAAAACAAAGGTGTTAAAAATACCCATAAATTAAGACCCGCCTGGTCTACAAATCAACCTTTATTTTCAGTGCTTGCACTAAAGATTTCGAGGTTTTTGGCATTTAGCTAACCCTAAAACTTTTTGTTTTAGAGCCCGATGCAATGGCCTACCCAATGCTGACCTTTTCCTGCAATTTGCCAACGTACCGCAGCACCCGTAACGTCGCTCCCACCATCAAGTTCAGAGCTGGATTTGAAGATCTCGAGGTCATCCTCTAGAAAGCCCCATTCGTGGTAATGAAGATCGCTACTCCAAAAATACAAGAACCGTTTGCAGAATTTAGTTTGAACTGCCTTCAAGACTTCCCTGCTTACAAAAAGGCTAAAGCTACTGCCGTCTCGGCACCCGTCAAACCTGCTATCCCCGCTGCTGCTAAGGGGAAAGAAGTGATGATTGTTGAGAATACGACGGAAGGATTAACTGTCCCACTACCCGTGTTTGAAATCGGATCAAGTTCAAGGACTGTACCACTGACCCGAACTGAAAGGAGGAACCACAATAGAAGAGTTCGAAGGGTCATTAAAGCCCAGGCTCTCAAAGAGACACCCGTTGACAAGGAACCTCATCAAGATGAAGAAGTGCTACCTGAAATTTATCCACTCCTACGAGGGAGTAGATTCCATCCTCTGACAGATACCAAGGGATATGAGAGTATTCGGAGGATCGCTGTCGTATTATCATCACTTTATGGAGAGAGTGAGGAGAGAAAGAAGTTCACTCCTATCACTCGAGTCAGTGCAGCTTTTAGAAGGCTTGCTACCAAAGAAGGATGTTCGGTTAGCAAGTTACTTAAACGAGTAGGAGATGAAATTTCCCGTCGCATGAAGAAGGAAATTATGAAAGGCTTCAAATCCGCCAGACAATCTCATAAGATAACTGGAGCACCGCCTACTCGCATTCCCGTTTGGTTCCGCTTAGGGAACATAGTTGATACCACAGTGATAACTAATGATCTTACTGCCACTAGGACCATAGGCCGTCGACCGGTTAAGTTGAGACTGGGTCCAAAGATTTTACGTGTCATTCCTGCAATCCCAGAGATAAAAACAAAGCGATTACCTGACACTGTAGCCGGTCTACACAATGGAGAGCATACCTTCCCTCGACATACCAATGTTTCTACTAAGACGCCCCGTCTTGAGACATCATCATAAAAGATGAAAAAGGTATGGATACCCAAGGTCGCTGCACCGATACATTCTAATGAGCCTGTAAGACAGGAAATGAAACCAAGATCTGAAATATCGGACCGCGTCGCGAAATCGCCAGCGAGATGGAGGAATAGGTAGAGGATGTCCATGAGGGTCCTCCAGATCTTAAAGCAATCAAGGAGTCAATAACTGAGGAAAAGGTTGAGAAACTCGGGATTGAGATTTCTGAGTTAGCTAGAGAGCACGAAGTTTCTGTCGGTAGTGACAATGAAGAGTTTGATTACAATGATTACCTGAAGGAGGATTTCATGGATGTCAATGTGATCGAAACTAGAGCTACCACATTTGCGCGCGAGGTTCAACCTCACACCAAAGATAACACAGTAGATGAGCTACGTAGGGTTATCCTCCTAAGGGATGAACAAGTCAGCCTACTAGAGAAAAGAATAGAAGAGATGACTGCAGCTATGACCGCCATGGCCACCATTCAGGAGCAAACACAAGCACCAAGATTGGCTTCTCCAGAGATTAATCAGCCAAAAATCATACACATCACGGATTAAAGAAGAGAGACTACTTCAACAGACAAAGATGAAAAACCAAAGAAAGATTCTCCATCAGGTGCCATGCCAGAAAAGGAATTCAAGCAAATGGTTGAACAAGTGCGGGACGCCTTAGCTAATTCCAAGGGCGGTGCATCAATTTTGAAGGGTAGACCTTACCCAAAAGAGTTTGATGATGTACCTTTCCCCAAGGGTTTTGTGGCCCCAAACTTCAAGATATTTGATGAGACTGAAAATCCCATACAACACATAGCACATTTCCGAGCAAGTTGGGCAACACGAGGAATAATGAAGCTCTACTCTGCCAGCAGTTCGTCAACAGCTTGTTAGGAATCACTTTCGACTGGTACGCTGACTTGCCCAACGGGTCAGTTAAAACATTTTCTAAGTTGGAACAGTTGTTTGTGAAAAGATTTGCCGGGGCACAACATCATGTGTGTATCAAAGAGCTCATGATGGAGAAGCAAAAGCCCAACAAAACTTTGGCAGACTATATTTTGAGGTCGAGAAACCTTAGCATGAAATGTGATCCTCAGCTACAGGAACATCAAGCGATTGAAATTCTACTCAAGAGCATTCATGGTCCAGTAGCTTTCATGTTTAAGGGAGTCACCATCAAATCCTTCGAGAAGCTACTCAGTAAAGCCAGCAGTCTTTAAGAAGAAATGAAGCACATTGAGCCACATGAGGGTGACCAGTGTTAGAAAAGAAATCAGGAGTAGCTGCGACTCTCGACAAAAGAAAGCAGCCGATAAAGATATATGTAGAAGAACATCGCCAATCTTCGTCACAGCACTCTCAGAAACAGAGCAGTCAATCCAACCAACGGCCGCCTCAAGAGGATCACCTCGAACAATGGGTAAAAGAATATCCCTGTTAGAGCGACAAAAAGTTGTGTATTCTTTCAAGGATGAAGCCATACCTAAAATATTCAAAAGCCTGATGAAGAAACCAAAATTCAAACTACCTGATCCAAAAAAACCCGAAGAGGTGGATAAGAAGAATGAACCAAATTATTTCCCATACCATCGGTTGCTTGGGCACACTATAGAAAAATGCTTTGTCTTTAAAGATTGGCTTGAGAGGAACCTCAAGGAAGAGAATATAACAATCCCGAAGGAGTATTTGGGAGAACCTGAAAAAGGTTCCATAAACATGATTTCGACCGAGCCAATCTCCGCAATTGATCCGCATGACGGAATAGATGGATGGAGTACAACTTGGGATGAACTCAAGAGAGTCCTTAATCAAATACAGGTTTCATTGAAACAAGCTTCTACAAATACCGAAGAAGAATGGAATGAGGTATGGAGCAGATCATCCAAGAACTACAGTTTGCATCAAAACAAGTCTCTATTCAGAGTCCGCAACATACCGAGCCCGAGATGAAGATTTTGCCAGGAGATCTGTCATCATCAAGGACAAAGAGAAAGAAGAAGAAAAGCATCACTGCTAGGATTGATAGCACGGAGGGTAGAATAGGGGCTGCCTCTACTAGATTGGTTGTCTCAGATTTGGGGAAGAAAATCCTCGAACCCTTAACTTCGTATGCTTATCTTTTTGTCCCTTCGGGGTCTTATGAATATAATGATTGTGATTTTGGCTACGTTTTGACTGTTTCTGGTGATAATGTAACTGATTATGACCGATCTAGCTTTGATCTCAATCCCTAAAATGATCCTCAAATCGTACTCGAGTCTGATGAGCTCGCTGTCAAGTCCAAAGAAGGCATCAATGATATCTCTTACGACAGCACTGATAACGAAGAGCTAATTCTCAAACATCATGGTACACCGCTTGCCATCAACTTAGATCTTTTCAATGAAGAGGAAAAGACATTGGAAGATTCAACAATGAAATCTCAAGTAGAAGAAATCATAGAAGTTAATTTAAGGAGCGGAAAAGTGATACCACCAAGAACAGCTCCAACAGACAAAGGAAAACAGATAATGACTCGAGAAGAGATACCCCCACCTCCACTAGTAGAAGAACCACATGATCAAGATAAAATTGGAGGATCATACAAAGTATACTACAACGTGCTAGCTCATCTTAGGAAGGTGGATGCCCGACTAAGCATTAACGACGCTCTGGTCCTGTCAAAGGAGATGAGAGAATCTCTGGTTACAGCTTTGCTTGACCCAGAAATTTGCTTAACTCAGTTGGCTAGCACATCCTCAGATGAAGTTTGCTCGTTGAGAGAACAGTCAGGGGTAACCTTCACAGATTAAGATTTGCTGCTCGGTACCGCCGACCATAACCGCCCGCTCTACATCTCCATCAACATTGACATATTTGTGTTATGTAGAGTTTTAGTGGATCTTGGAGCATCTCTGAACTTGATGAGCCTACGGACATTGTCCTATTTGGATATTAAAGCTCTAGAACTTACGGCTGATAATATAATGTTAACGTGATTCAACCAAAGGGAGAAAGAGCCCTTGGATCAATTATATTACTTATGAAGGTTGGAGAACATGTAACAACCGCTAAATTTCATATCATCTATGCCGAGACCTCTTTTAACGCTCTATTGGGTTGACCATGGATTCATGAGTACAGTATGGTTCCAACATCTCTACATCAGTGCATCAAATACCACAAAGATGGTCAAGAAAATTGCATCAAGGGAGACCTACAACCATTTTTAGTGCATGAAGTTGATCACAAAGATGGTCAAGAAAATTGCATCAAGGGAGATCTACAACCATTTTTAGTGCATGAAGTTGGTATCCATGAAGATGCTACCTACTACGCGTCTCCAAAGAAGACTATCTTCTCGTGTGAAATTTTGAAAAATAGAAATGAAGATTCAGAAGAATCACAAAGAGGAAGCCAAAAAACTCCGCTTCAACAACCTTCTACCACTCCCTTACAACGAGTTGGTGGAGGTTCTTCTAGTTCTTGCACCCGAGGTCGAGGCCGGGGACGAGGACGAGGAAAGATCAATTTAATTGTTGAACGGACTAGGCCAACCATCAACATGAAGAAAGTATTGAAGATGAGATAATGATGACAAAGTAGAAGAGACATCAGTACGAGATATTTCTAGAATATACAGATTAAAATGAATATGAAACAATGTACGATCAGATAAACCACTTTGTAAATACTATGACCCTTACTCTGATTCTCCCGCAAAAGGTCAAGATTTTAAAGATCAAGGAAGTCCGTAGTGTTGGTTCAAAACCGATCAAATTTTTTTGTGCTTCTACATCTACTGAGCTTGAAAAACATGTAAATTTGGATGATGATTCTAATGAATTAATGGAATTGCCGGTGTCTTGTGTTCAAAAGTTAATTCAACAGGTACACTTACCAAAACAAATGCCAAAAGATAAATTTCAACTTTTTGAAAACCTATGGAATGGTACCTGGACACTTACCAAAACAAATGCCAAAAGATAAATTTCAACTTTTTGAAAAATTATAGAATGGTAAAGGGACACTTACCAAAACAAATGCCAAAAGATAAATTTCAACTTTTTGAAAAATTATGGAATGCTAGAAGTTGAACTCCCAATTCAAGATAAATTTTAAATTTTAAAAAACTATGGAATGCTAAAAGTCAAAATCCAAATTCAAAAAGAGGTCTCGGATTTGGTACAGTTGGACGAGTTGATGATTCTAAATTTTGCATGGTTATCACTAATGAGTCAGAAGATGATTGCCTCGATGTAGAAGATGACTCTACTGATCAACCAATAGAAGATGCTCTACAAGAATTTGAGAATGAAATTAAATCTACTATCGATGAATTGAAAGAGAATAACCTTGGGACTGAAGAACGACCTGGCCTACATTTATAAGTTCTCTACTTGATGACGAAGAATCTGCAGAATTGGTCAAACTATTAACAGAATTCAAAGATTGCTTCGCATGGAGCTACGATGAAATTCTAGGACAGTCGGTAGAGGTTGCAGTCCATAAACTTTGCATGGAGCAATCCATAACCCCGGTAAAATAAGCTCCCAAGAGGATGCACCTTGAAATAGAACGACAAGTCATCACCGAGGTGAAGAAGTTCATAGATGCCAACTTTGTGAAAGAGGAGCAGTACCCCACGTGGTTAGCCAACATCATACCTGTTAAGAAGAAAAATGGACAGATCCGCGTTTGTGTCGACTTCAGAGATTTGAACAAAGCATGTCCAAAAGACGAGTTTCCACTACTTATACCAGAGATGATGGTGGATACCGCTTCAACACATGAAATTTTCTCCTTCATGGATGGATCATCGGGATACAACCAAATCAAGATCACTTCCAAGGATGCAGCACTTACAGTTTTCAGAACACCGATTGGAATTTTATGCTACACAGTGATGTCGTTCGGCCTAAAGAACGCTGGAGCAACATATTAGCATGCAATGACAAAGATTTTTGACGACCTCATTCACAATCAAGTAGAATGCTACGTGGATGATTTGGTCATCAAAAGTAAACGAAAAATAGAACATTTGTACGATTTGAGGATTGTGTTTGAACGGTTATGACGATACGACGTTAAAATAAATCCATTAATGTGCGCCTTTGGCATTACCTCCGGAAAATTTCTAGGATTCGTTGTCCGTCATCCGGGAATCGAGATCAACCCGGATAAGATTAAAGCTATCTTGGAAATGCCTCCTCGTAAAACCTTGAAACAACTACATTCCTTCTCGGGGAAGTTGACATATCTGAGACGCTTTATTTCTAATCTCTCATGTAGGTGTCAGCCTTTCTCGACATTAATTAAAAAGGACGTCAAATTTATTTGGGAAGAGAAATGCCAGCGGGCCTTTGAGGACGTTAAACAATATTTAATGTCACCTCCTATTTTGGCAGCCCCTATCCCAAGAAAACCATTGATACTTTATACCGCGGCTTTGGATGACTCTCTCGGAGCCCTCTTAGCCCAAGTCAATGATGAGGGTAGAGAAAATGTACTCTACTACTTGAGTCGTCGTCTAATACAGACGGAAGTAAGGTATCCACCTATTGAGAAGCATTGTCTAGCATTAATTTTTTCCTCCCAAAAGCTTAGACATTATAAGCTTTCTCATAAAAACACCCTAATCTCGAAAGTTAATCCATTGCAATATTTGATGACTCGACCAACACTCTCCGGACGTTTAGCAAGAAGGTCAATGATCTTATTACAATTTGATATAACTTTTGTTCTCCTCCGTGCTATCAAGGGACAGATACTAGCAGATTTTCTCGCTGCACACCCACTGCCAGCTAGGTCCTCTCTCAACGATGAGTTACCAAACGAGCAAATACTATAAATGGAATTTTCTAGTACGAAGCTCTGGAAAATGTACTTCGATGGTGCTTCGTCAGCCAGGGAGGACAAAGGATCAAGCACGGTTGTACCAGGAAAAGCAGGGATCAATTTGATCTTTATTATGCCAGATGAGGGTATGTTGAGGTTCTCATACCACCTGATAGAGCCGTGCACCAACAATGAAGCAGAATATGAAGCTTTAACAACCAGATTGGAATTGGCAATCTTAATGGATATAACAAACATTGTCATTTATGGCGACTCTCAACTTGTCATCCTGCAAGTCGCCGGATAATACAAAATTCTGAAATCAAGACTAGCAGAATATCACTGATACACAATGAAGCTCCTGGAGCAGATTCCTTAGGTGACTTTTATTGGATTCCTCGGGGAGATAATGCCCATGCCGATGCTCTAGCAAAACTCGCTAAGGAAATGGCGTGTCCCCCGGAGGATTCCGTTGAAGTCACAGTGCAAGGAAGACGAGTGTTGTCTCAAAATTACTTTGAAACTCTACATAAGCTTGGAAAAGAAGAAACAATAAATATAGTTGCAGACATCAACGAAGATTGGCGCAAGCCATTAATAAAATATTTGCATACTAGAAAGCTGCCATAAGACAAGTCTGAGGCGCACCACATTATAAGAAGGGCCATGTCTTATGCCTTGATGGGAATCGTTCTCTACAAAAGATCATTCGACCAGATGTGGCTATGGTGTTTGAGCAGAGCCGAAGCACATAATATTGTCAAAGAAGTACATGCCGGATTATGTGGCGTTCACTAGTCACGACCAAAAATTAAAATGAAGATCAAAAGACTCGGGTATTATTGGCCAGCAATGATGTCCGATTGCATGGATACAGCCAAAAACTGTCACCAATGCCAAGTGCATGGGGTGGTTTTACACCAGCCTCCGAATGTGCTACACCCAACTGTTGCCTCGTGGACATTCGAGTGTTGGGGAACAGACATAATAGATCCGATAGACCCTCCATCTTCGAGAGGACACAGGTTTATACTTGCTGCTACAGATTACATCTCCAAATGGGCAGAGGTAGTACCGTTACGTGAGGTTACGACACAACACATCTTTCAATTTTTCAAAAGCCAAATCGTCTACCGTTTCGGAGTACCGCGAAGAATAATCTCCGACAATGGGACAACTTTCAAAAGTACAAAGATCAACAGTTTCGTCAGAAGACATGAGATAGATTGTAGATACTCTACAATTTACTATCCCAAAGCAAATGGTCTAGCTGAGGATTTCAAGAAGACACTGGTACAAATTTTAAAGAAGACACTGAATGAAAACAAAAAGGGACTGGCACAACAAACTATTAAAAGCCTTGTGGGCCTAACGATGACTTTCAGGACTCCCACTCGGTGTACACCATATATGCTTGTGTACGGAGCTAAGGCCGTGCTACCGCTAGAAATCCAGACACCATCTCTCAGAGTCGCCGTTGCCAACCAACTCATAACGGAAGAAAATGCAAAACTCAGACTTAAAGAACTGGAGAGTCTCGAGGGAAAATGACTAGAAGCACAACAATACTTGTAGCTCTACCAGGCGAAAATGGTAAAAGCTCATGACAAATTAGTCCGCCTAAGGACAATCAAAGTTGGTGACCTCATGCTTGTGCTCAAAAGACCTATTCTTGCACGCCGCAAAATAGGTGAAAATTTTGNTAATGTCACCAATGCCAAGTGCATGGGGTGGTCTTACACCAGCCTCCAAATGTGCTACAGCCAACTGTTGCCTCGTGGCCAGTCGAGTGTTGGGGCACGGAGATAATAGGTCCGATAGACCCTCCATCTTTCAGAGGACACGGGTTTATACTTGCCGCTACAGATTACTTCTCTAAATGGGCAGAGGCAGTACAGTTACGTGAGGTTATGACACAACACGTCCATCAATTTTTCAAAAGCCAAATCGTCTACCGTTTTGGAGTACCGTAAAGAATAATTTTTGAAAATGGGGCAGCTTTCAAAAGTATAAAGATCAATAATTTTGTCAGCAGATATGAGATAGATTGGAGATACTCTAAAATTTACTATACCATAACAAATGGCCTTGTTGAAGCTTTCAACAAGACACTGGTACAGATTTTGAAGAAAAAATTGGATGAAAATAAACGGGATTGGCACAACAAACTATTAGAAGCCTTGTAGGCCTATCAGATGATTTTCAGGACTCCCACTCGGTGTACACCCTATACGCTCGGCCCCAGTACTACCGCTAAAAATTCAGACACCATCTCTTAGAGTCGCCGTTGCTAACCAACTCACAATGGAAGAAATTGCAAAACTCAGACTTGAAGAATAGGAGAGTCTCGAGGGAAAACGACTAGAAGCCCAACAACATTTGGAGCTCTTTTAGGCAAAGATGGTACAAGCTCATGAAAAATTGGTCTGCCCAAGGACATTCAAAGTTGGTGACCTCATGCTTGTGCTCAAAAGACCTATTCTTGCACGCGAAAATTTGAGCCAACTTGGGAGGGACTATTTGTCGTTGAGAAGGTTTATACAGAAGGAGCCTAATTCAAGCTAACTTGGGAGGGACCATTTGTCGTTGAGAAGATACAGGAGGAGCCTGCCAGTTAGTGAACTTCCAGGGCGAAAGATCCATGTTACCGATAAATGGACGATACTTGAAAACCTATTATGCAACCTGATGTTGCTCAATGCCGCTTGCCTCTGCTTTCTTTGAAACTTTGAAACTTTTATTATTTTAGGGTTATCTATGTGGCCAAATGTCTATGATCGGGTCCAAATTTTGTAATTAACCTCATATAATGAAAATTTTGAGAAAAAACTTTTTTAACTTCACACACGTTCTCTTTTCTACTTTTGAATTTAAATTCCCTACTAAACTAAACGAAACTCACACATAAAATGAATAATCCTCTTCACCAAAACAAACAAAAATTTACTTTAATAAATGCTTTATTTTGTTCTTGTTCATGCCAAGCTTTGGCCCACTGACATTTTTTCTGTCATCTGTAGAAAAATGTCAGGACAGAGGCTGATCTTTGCCTTTCAGGACGGCTGGAACCTTGCACTGAATGAGGAGATGGCGCCGCAAGGAGGTGTCATAGATTTCAACTTGAATTTAAACCAAGTTGATATGGACTACGAGGGTCTTCTAATGGACGTAGTGAGCAGTAAAGAAAAGGAAATGAAGTGCAAAGTTTCAAATCAATATGTGATTCTAACCATTTATTGACTAAGACAATATCACCTCGGATCTTACATGTTCTCACAACAGGTATTAGCATCTTAATTGGCAAAATTAAGAAATAAATGAAGTGCAAAGTTTCAAATCATCACAACTTCTTCCAACAATGAAGCCTAATACTTCGTACAACTTCCTTTCAACACTTAATCACTTATCATTTTAAGGAAAAAGATAAAGGAAACAACTCTGAATCCATGGAGAAAACATAATTACACATGATTTTAAAAGTAGAAATCATGCACAAAAATAATAAATCTAAATTAAAAGCAAGCGTAGTCATAAAGATAAACACTTATCTCAAATCCTCTCCACCAAATGTCTTGAATTTCCTTTGGATTCTGTTCCTTCACTTACAATACAAACTAACGCCCAAAATAAAATAAAATTTGCTGTCGGTAGTGGCAATGATGACGACTTAGATGGATGATGCTTGTAAAGTTGATGGGTGGTTGGCCTCCTCTCTTGGAAAATCTAAGTCTTTTCTTATAAAAATCCAATGGGTACCTTGGTGTCTCTTCAAAAAGGTGTCTTCATTTAATGAATCTTCTAAAAATTGCCTCATCAAAAGCCAATTGAATGAATTTTCGTGTCCATGGGCTATTTCCCTTGTTCTTACCAAGGGTTCCTTCAACCACCTCTTCAAAAATCTATTCAAATTAAATAATTCATCTCATAACTACATCTGACACTTAAGCGCAAGGTACCTAGTTATTAGGCATTACTCCTCTAGCGCGTAGGCGCCAATCTTGGGCCTTAGGCGCCCCAGTTAATTTTTGCTCTTTTCTTCATTTTTTCTTAAATTTTACCCTTTCACACCCCTTTTAGCATTTTTCATCCATTTGACTGTAATTGAAAGAAAAAACACACAAATTTAAAAAATGTGTATAAAGACACTATATATTTTTTGTTTATCATGTAGGTAGACCTAAGAGATGGGTTAGGTCTAAGATGAGTTAGAGCTAAACCATCAGACTTGGTCTAATTTAGGTTAGACGTATTGTTAGATTATGTTTAAGATGAGTCAAGTCTAAAGGGGTGTTTCTAAACCTTTGGGTCCAATGTAGGTTATACCCAAGATGGTCTGTTGATGTTTGGGTTTAATGCAGCTTAGACCCAAAGATTGGGTTTAGGTCTAACGTGAGTTAGACCTAAACTAATTCTAAGTTTGATTAGACTGAGGGTTTAGGTTTAGGCTTAGTGTGGATTAGACATAAAGGGTTTAAGTTAAGTCCAATTTGAGTTGAACCTAGGGTTTAAGTTTATGATTAATTTGGGTTGGTCCTAATGGTTTGGTTGGGTCTAATTTGGGTTACACCTAGGGTTTAGGTTAGGTTTAAAATAAGTTTGACCTAAGGTTTATGTTAGGTTAATTTTGGGTTGACCTTTAAGAATAGGTTTAGTTCTAATGTTGGTTAAAGCTAAAGCTTGAAGTTAGGCCCAATTTGGGTTGGAACTAAGGTTTAGATTTTGGTCTAATGTTACTTAGAACAAAGTATTGGGGATTGAACTAAGTCTAGATTTTGTTTGATCAAGTACGGTTCTCAAAATTATGCTAAGTCTAAGGTTGGTTACACATAGTGATAGAGTTATGTGTAATTTAGGTTAGAGCTAGAGGGGTTTCGGTTAGGCATGAGCTTAAATGGATGGGGTCCAACAGTGGATTCACTTAGGTCTAAATTAAATTAGGCTCGACCCAAACCCAAACTCAAATTAAGCTAACCATAAATCATTAATGGTACATCATGGTTAAGGGGGCTAGCCGTGTGGTCAAACCCTTAAGACTCTACTAGGTTAAGCTCCTAAGCTTGGATTAATAATTAAATTTTTGTTTGAGGAACAATTTGGGCCAAAATGTAATTTTTTTTATTTTTAAAATGTTACCCTTATCCTCCTAATTTTAATTTTAGGATTCTTAAAGGTAGAAATTGTCATTTTAGGCATTATTTTTTGTCTAAATTTTTCATGTTAATTTCCTTCTTTAATTTTTAATTTTTAATTTCTTTTATAATTATATTTTAAAAGTAATTCTAAATTCGATAAAAAAATTGATCATTTCAATGTTAGAGAGATCTGTAAACCTTAGAGAAATCAGGAAACATTCTCAAGAACAGAGGCAAAAATCCCTAAAAGTTTCATATTTTATGGGTTTATATTTAATTTTTAATAAATAAAATACTCTTTAAATAATTTAATTAAATTAAAGTTTTCATTTAATTTTTTATGTTTTAATTAAATATATTTATAAATACCTTTTAGGCTTATATTTTTATTTTCAAAATTTTAGGGTCTATATTTAATTTTTAGTAATAAAATACTCTCTTGAGTATTTCATTAAATAAAAATTAAATATAATTCTTTTACTTTATATATACTCTGAATAGATATCAATTTGGTAAAAAAATGATCATTTCAATGTTAGGGAGATCCCCTAATCTTGGAAAAATCATGAAATATTCCCAAGATTAGAGGGAAATGCCCATGAAATTTAAAATTTCTTGGGTTCATATTTAATTTTTAATAATTAAAATTCTCTCAAGGTTATTTAGTTTATTAAAATTAAATACAATTAATTTTTTTATTTTTATTATTTTCTCCTCTATTCATTGAGTTCAGTTGCTTTTTTATTTTATTATTATGATTTTTCTATACTAAGTTATGAATTTTTGAAGTATATTTTATTTTCTATATTTATTTGATTTGGAAAAATTAGATTTTCCTACTTATCCAAATGGTGCCACATCATCTCTAGTATATTCCAAACTCATATGCGGTGCCTATTTATTGTGCGCTATGGTGGCACCTGAACCCAAAGTTCTATATAGATGTTAAATCCAATGTATGTGATTATATGTTTAATTTCCTAAATAATGATTCTTACTTCGTAACAAAGCCAAAAACTTGATCTCAAGATAAAATTAGGAAAAATCTTCACTATGATGGAAATAAGAAAGAAGTTATAATTATTAATTATGGGATACTACGCAAGTATATGTATCGTTATCAAGTAATACATGATTTTTTGTTTAAGCCCCAAATATTGAACCCACAGTGATAACTAACAATATGGAATTTACAAAACAAAATAAATTAGATAACAAAATTTTTTCTTAGCAATGTATTCTTACTTAGACTATAGATGCTATAATAGGAATGAAAATTTGACTCTTCTTGTAAGTTTTTTATAATTCAATATAAAGTAAGCAACTAATTAACTTAACTAAATACTTGAATGATGAAGGAAATTTAAGTAAAATATCTTTTTCCTTATCATGAATTAGTAACAAGTATATAAATTCTATTGTGGAAGTATTCTAATTGTGTTGTGCCAAATCAGAGCAATCATATTCTTTACCCTTACTAGAGATGCTATAAAAAACATTGGCTATTTTAAAGTTTGAATAGTCATGAAGATTGGTTAGGTAGGGAAGATACTAGCTCTCACTCTAGAGTTCCCTCTTCTCCCTCCTCCTGGGGGCTAACATCTCGTATCAGAACCTAAAACTATAAATCAAATTGAGGTCTTTAGTTTGTCACTATAAAGTCCTCTAATTCTACACCCTTTAAGGTTTATTTCCAAATTTTATTTGCACCCAACCCCATGAACTACATTCTCATCCATGAAATCAAATGTGATTTTTACCATTTGTTGACTAATAAAATACCATCTTAGATCTTACATGTTCTCACAACAGGTATTAAAATCTTAATTGACCAAATCAAGAAGCAAATGAAGTACATGGTTTAAGAACATCATAACTTCTTCCAACCTTTTAGTTTAATACTTCACACAACTTCCTTTCAATACTTAATCACTTATTACATTAAGGTAAACGATAAAGAAAAATACTCAAAATTCATGGAGAAAACACAACCACACTTGAGTTTAAAAGTAGAAGTCATGCACAAAAATAAGAAGTTTAAATTAAAAACAAATGTAGTCATAATGATAAACACTTATATCAAATACTCTCCATCAAATGTCTTGAAGTTCTTTTGAATTCTCTTCCATCACTCACAATAAAAACTAAAACTCGAAATAAGAAGAAAAGGTGGTCCGCGGGAGCCGTGATGGGCAGTGGCGGCGGCAGTTACTTTGAATGGATAGATGATTGGTGGTTGGTTGTAGATGGCCTCTTCCTTTGATGATACAAGTCTTCTTTAATAAAAATCCAAGGTAAGTCTTGGTATCTCTTCAAAATGTGTCTCCATTCTATGAATCTTCTAGAATTTTCCTTTTTTCAATAGTCAATTGAAAGAATTTTTGTGTCCATGAACTATTTCCCACATTTTTACCAAGGGTTATTTTAAACGCCTATTCAAAAGTTAATTTGAATTCAATGAATATTCAAATAAAAACTTCTAATGCTTAAGAGTGGGGTACCTGGTGCTTAAGCACAGCTCTCTCTGTTTAAATGGTGCGTAAATGCCAGTTTTGGGCGCTTAGGCATCTTAGATTATTTTTGCTCCATTTTCATTTTTACTCTAAATTTGGTGCTTTTTCACTCCTTTTACTATTTTTCATACATTTGATTGTACCTGAAAGAAAAACACGGAAACAACTTTTATTAAAGCATAATATCTTAAAAATAGTTATAAAAATGTGTACAAAAAGACTATAAATTTTAGGTGTATCAAAATCCCCCAAACTTAAAAAGTTATTTTCAAGTGACACTTCAATCTTTAAAAACTAAATAAGTAGTTTATGAATATGAGTTTCTTTAGAAGTTTCTAAAATTTTGATGTAGAAAAATAGTAGTCCAACTTCAAAAAATATATTAGTAAATGAGACCAACTTAGAGTTTAGAAATTTTTAATGTAAAAAAGTATGAAAATATGAGTTTCTAGCTACTTCAGAAATATTGTAGATTATCCAAATATATAGTTTAGGCATTCTATCATCTTCACTTAAAATTTTTTATTAAGCATAATTTTACTTACTATATTATATTCTTAAGCTTAAGAGTTTCTCAAGTCTTATACTTTTAATAGATCAGATGTGGAACCATATTTTGATTAGGCACTAATCCTCAAGCTTCACCTCGCTTTTCCAATTTTTCTTTTTCTTTTTTTAAAGCAAGGATTACATTTGGATAGGCCTTTAATGATTTTGAATTCCACTCTTCCTTTCCCAGAGCAAAGAGTTGCTATATTTCCTTCACTTAAAAACATATTAATTGTTTTTAAAAATTACATTCAATGAAAGAAATTTAAATTTTGAAATAAAAAGTCTGATTCTTCTATTTTTTTAAAAATACAATTTCTCCTACTAAAGATAGTTAAACTATATTTATCATGTCCACACTAAAAACTTTTAACTTTAAGCTTTTCTTCATTACTATAAATTTTAATTAAATTCTCTTACTCGTTTCTATACTCAAAATTTTACTTCCCTAATATAACTTCATATACATGATCATTTTTCTTCAAATCAAAATCATTTAGTTGAGATACATTTAAGAACAAATAAAGTTTAGGTTTTTTTAGAAAATTTTTCATCCCCTCCCCCAAATTAAATTTTTTTTAAGAAAATAAAACATTTTAGCATCATATATATATATTGACAGGAGTGAAAATTTAAAATAACATGCTAACTGGAATTTTTACATCCTAATATAGAGGTACAAAAAGTAAAAATAGGAGTAAAAATTACGTTGTGGGAGAGGATAACATAAAAAGCAAACAAACACACTAACAGACATTCACAACTGCAACATAAAGAAAATATCTGGTTGTAAATTGAAAATTTTAAACATGAAGTTCTTAAGTAAAAGTTAGCAATATTCTAAACCTTCCTAAGACAAACTAATTAAATACACTAAACAACACAATTAACACAATTACTACCACAAAAATAATAATACATCACAGTAGTGTCTAACAATATAAAACACAAATAAAACAAATAGTTTCAGTAATTACAACTCAAAATACAACAAAAGTACAGTATAACTGCACCACAAACTGTTCACAACAATCCATAAAAAAAACTAAACTAAACTATAGAACCAGTCCAATCAACTTCGTACTCAGCATCACTCTCATCACTATGCCAAGTAGTTGTAGGCTCATATGACGGATATCTTGGATATTAAGGGAAAACTTCTTTTTGGTTACCTCTCATGAGGCTTTCCATAGATGAGTTTTATTCTTCCTCATAATCACTACGTCTTCCCATATATCCATCTATATGCTCTGTAAAATTTTCTAAATTTAATGTTTACTAGCATCATAGTTAATGTTGTCCAAAATCTAACCCTGTGATGCAGAAGCACGTGAAGTGAAAGCTCGAGATGTTGAAGCAGCTGAACTTCTAGAAAATCCACCCCTCCAGCCAAAAATCGAATGATGTGAATAAGACTTCACATTCACACTAGTAATGGGCTTGAGTGGCTACAATATCTCCTCCCAGCTATCAAATCTAACTCCAGCCTGCTCCCATAATGAAAAGATCAAGGATGCAAATCCCGAACCTGTAGTGGTAGCAACAATGATAGAACTGGTAATAACACTATGAATCAAAGCTCCAATGTCGATGATTTTGAACTGGTGAATATAATAGTTCAAATTTGCTCAATCATGGGTCACTTCACTAAGATGATTGGTAGGCAGTAGAAGAGCAGAAATAAAGTAGTTTCATGCCTTTGCAGTGGCATCTAACTTCAAAGTGGGGAAGTTAACTCTCCTTTCGTTGGTAAGTTTCTATAATCATCTTACTCCAGTCAATGATGAAATAATTTCATCTAACTCCTTCTCATTTGGACTATAGCTCAAATAAAGCAATAAAGAACTCAGGGACAAATGATAAAACTGATTTATTACCTCAGATGAGAAAGGCACTGTCTTTCCTCTAACCATGTCTCCTTCTTCAGCTTTAGGTAAATTTGCATAGAACTCCCGAACAACAGAAATAACTACCACAACAAAAAAACAACAATACCGCTCCCACTTGTGGCGAACAATCAAATCCTTTATAGCTCCTCTCAGACTCTTGAAACAACACTCAAGGATCAACTTTCTTGATTTTAGTGCATCAGTGTATCAATCCTGAGCTCTAGCACTAACAAACTTGCTTGAATCAAATTGGTTTTTTCCCGCACTCCTCTTCATCCTTGGTGAAATTTCTAAAAATAACATAAAATTTACAATAAATTTTGAATTCAACTCTAAATCATTAAACTTAACTCCTAAAAGCTTAAACAACCAAATCTATATATTTTCCTAAGCTTTTTCTCAAATTTTCACCATGAATAGTGATTTTCATGTAGAACTATAATTTGGTCAAAATACATAGTGAAAATAAAAAATTTTTACACAGAAGAGAAGCTCTTACCTCAAGGATATTAAATCTAGCAATTCTTTCTTCAAATTAAAAAAAAAAATCTTCAAAATAGGGTGTGCTCTAAGCTCAAAACTATGAAATCTAGAGGTAGGAGACAAAGTCGAGGTGTGAAAATCAAGATTTTCTGCCCTATTTGTCACTTTAAATCATTTGTGAACCGGATTACGTGAACTAGAACTTTTGCACTAATGTTTGGATGCTTAGGCACCCGTCTCTGGGTTTAGGCAATTCTGAAGGTAGGGTATTGGCTCTTACGCGCGAGTGCACAAATTTTTGTTTTTTTCGTTTTTATGTGAAATGCATTTCTAGCTGAAGTCAATCAACCTTATATGGTCTCATAAATATTTAATAACTATTTTCTTCCCTTTCAACTCTCCTCATTCACAAGATTGTCAATTCTTAAATAATTTAATTCAACGTTAAAAAACATGAAATTTCACACAAACGAACACTTATATTGATTCACGAACAATTACAGACATTTTCAATACATATATTCTCAATCCAAATAGTCTTAGATGACAGAATTCCTAACACAAGCACTAGGAAATATTATTAGTAAAAGCACACTAAACACAATTAACTTTAGCAAACAAACAGTAACAATGAACTTAATTTTACTCTCTATTTGGTGCAATGAATCCTGGCATATAACTAATCTCTCCTTCAGCATTTGGAATGTAAATATGATAAAATGAACAAAAATTAATAACTCTGGTTAAATCTTTTTCAATCCATTTGTTCTTCAAATACATAGTCTATTCCACTTCTTCTAAAAAACTGTTATGGCTAAACTGCATCTTAAGTTGCCATCCCATATGATCCAAATGCGCTTTAACTTCCATTACTTTTCCCTCAATCAAAGCCATGTCAGCCTCAATTTTAATGATTTTCTCCGCTATTCCTTTGATACTATTGACACGCCTAAAATGTACTATTTTTCAAGCTTTATTTTATAATGATATTGCTCTTTAAAGTTATGTTTTCTTGTATTTTTAGAGCATTATACCTCAAATCTTGTATCTACACTAAAGGATAAACACAAAACTTGATGATGAGGCTCGATCAAACCAACTGGGAAATTTATGACATCCATTTGGTTTGTGAAACTATTTTATTGTCGACAGGTTCTTCTATTTAACATGAGAAATTAAATAGGGTTTATATTAAGATGGGTTCGGACAAGCTTCCTATAAGGTCAAACACCTATAGTTAATTACATCTTAAATGACTGAAGTCACCTAAGAAAACTCTCGATAAAAATCAGAGAATATTATCTTCAAAGAAGTCAAAAGGATAGGACTTTTCAACGAAATCGGACGAAGAGGTGTGAAATATTGTCTTCAAAGAGGTTAAAAGGATAGGACTTTTCAATGATATTGGATGTAGAGGTGTGAAAGGGTAATTGTTCAAATTTGAAACATTTTTTTGTTGTAGAATCCAAATGAGGAAGAACTAGGGGATGTCATAGATCTAGAGGAGAATCTCGGTGACTTCCCAGTTTATCCTGTTATTTGGCTTTAGTTTAAAGAGAAGCATTTGAATATTTCATTCTGCTTATTTTATTAGTTATGGCTTACATTTGTGTGAAATGATCACACAAATAAGCTAGAAGATGTGAGGATTTAGGTCGTGACAAACAACAACTTCAAAATTCTAAGATGAGTTACGGTTTATATTGCAGAGCAGAGTTATGCAAAGGCTTAAGGATGAGGTGAGAATTTATGTTGCATAACCAAACAACCTCAAAATCCTATGCTTGGCTGTTTAATTCTAAGAAATGATAATTGATTTAGCTAATGTAGATGTGTTTTGCTACTGAAGGTGGCTGTGCTGCCCACAATGCTAGCTCCAAGCTCTTTGCCGTGACGAGTTTAAGTTTTCTAATGTGTCAGGTCATGATGTGAAATCAGATGGCCCTATGGTTAAAGTTCCTTAAATGTTATGGGGCATGTTAAAGTTTATTAGAGCGACACTAGTTAGGATGTTTTGGTTCCCTCATTTATGTACCACTATTTTCTAATGGATTCACTTAGTCCAAATGAATTTACTAAACTTAATTTAATGAGTTTCATACTTTCATTTAGACTATGAAAAGTCTCATTAGCAACCGTAGGCTACCTCCTCCGAAGGATTCCCGATCATCTGATAGAGACACCTTAGTTTAATTGCAATTATGGTTTTTGTGATGTTTGTGATTAAATTTTGAGTTGTCTTATATTTTGAATGTTGTGGTGGTGAATTTTATCTAGGTTGATTTTATTTTAGTTTTAGTTTTGAGTTTTGCGGCTATCCTAGCAGGTTTGGTTTTCATGCAAGGGGATATTGTTATTTAACATGCAAGTTTATGTTTTTATTCATACATGTAGGTGAGTAAGTACAATAACGTACTAAAAAGTAAAGTACGGGGAACTAGAAATTCAAGCAGAATAAATTACAATAAAAGCGTTCTTGGATGGTCTTCCCGTCATCTTCAACTGAAACTCAAAATGCATGCAAGAGTATTTATATATTAAAAGCATTTTATGTAAAGCGGGCAAATAAGGTTCTGGTGATCTATCAAATCCTAAATAATATCTTGGTGAGCCCTCATTAATTTGATTAAGGTTGATGTTATTAAGCAAAACATACTAGGTTTAGTAGACCTCTGAGGTATCCAAAAGGTCAGGAGAAAGAAGCAGATCCATGCTTCCCTCTCACCACCTGGTGAAAAGCCTCAAGCTCATTTAAACTTATTATGTTGCTTAATAATTCATTCTGTGAATACCTTCAATGCTCAGTGAACTTTGACATTTCAATTTTCCCTAAGAGTAAGGTGATTATCATTTGCCATTTAATTTGAGAATTATGTGAGTGAAGACCCTTAAAGGAGCAAAATTAGATTGGTTTCTACCAATTAATTCCTTATGTTTCAATCATCTGAATGTGCTAATTAAGTTCAAAGATTGCCCACTTTCCTTTATTGAATTAAGCCTAAATGTTAATTAAGACTAAATTTTCAAAATTATACATTTGCCCCTGAGGCTCTATCACTTCATAATTCATCGAATTTAATTCAAACAACTTTGAAATTTTTATCCTACCTCACTCATGGGTCAATTAAGACATCAGATGGGAAAATATGATTTTTTTCTAAATTTAATTTAATTTATATAACTATTTACATGCAAAAATAGAATTTTTCAAATAAATTTTAATAACTTGGCCAAGGCAAAGCCTAATCAGTTGAAATTTTAACTGGAGGTAGACTTCGACTAGGGAACCACGTGAACCAAATTTAATGACTTTGTGTATTTTATTTAATTTACTAGAATTATTTTAAATTCTAGATTATTAATTAATTATAAAATATGTTAAATGTTAAAAGTTAAGCTTTTTTTTATTAAATCTCTCCAAGGTCATCGATCCCAGAGAAAAAAATTTAATATTTTTATGATTTTTTCTTTGAATTATTAGAATTATTTTTTGTGAGAAATTAAGTAAAATCCATTTTTAGCTTTTAAAAACTATTTTAAAACTTTAAAATTCAATATCTTCACTTAGAAAATAGGAAAAATATTCTAAATGCTCCTAAGGGCTTAGGAAAAAATTGAGCTCTGACAAGGGAAATTAGGGCAGGAAAGTGGTTAGCTTGCATTGAGGAGGTCCCAAGGAGGTTGTGGGAGCAATTGGGCAATGTCTCTTTGAGAAAATTTCAGCACCCAAACTTTGGCCATGAAGAGGTCATTTTATAGTCATGGCCAGAGAGGGGAGCTCAAAGGTTGGCTTTGGGTGCAAAAGCTTGCTGAGGTGGTGAGCTAAGTGGCACAATTGGCCAATGGGAATTGGACAGCTCAGATGGGTCAATTGAGTGAGGATTTATGTGTGGTGGCTCTTGGTTTGGAAGTGTTTTGGCGACTAGGCCGGTCGGCAAGGGAAGGGGAGGTGCTTAGGTGGCTCATAAACCACAGAGGAAACTGTCACAACAATTAATTTGGGTTGGTGATAGGTTTTGGCAAAGATATCTTTGGCTTAAGAAATTTAGGAAACAAATCCCTTGATTTATGGGATCTTTTGTCCATGGCTCATCTAGGGTGGGTTAAGTGGGTCTAGCTTTGTTACTAGGACACAAAAGTTAGCTTAAGAAGTCTTGTTTTGATCAATTTAACATGGCTAGGTCAATTTTTGGTGCATGGGTCCAATGTGGGTCCAAATGGCCAAAGTTTGGGTTTCGGTTATGCTAGCCATGACTTTGAGCCCAATTAATTGATTAACATTGTGTGGATGATTGTAATGAAGATTTTTGGTGAAGGGTTGAAATGATTTTGAGTTCAATTAGGGGTTCAATTTGAAGGATTTTTGGATTTTGGTCAATTTGGGCATGTTGGGCTGGACTTGGGTTTAGGTTGGGCTAAGTCCAAATTAATTGTTGAAAATGGTCTTTAGGAACATCATGAAGACTTTTCAACATAAATTGGGTGTCAATTTTGAGGTTAGGGGAATCAATTTGGTGGATTTTGGGGGCATAACCAATTTAGGGCAAATTTGTAGATTTTTGGACTTATGTTAAAATTGAATGCAATTGAGGCTTCACCAAGACCAATTGAGGGTCAATTTTGATGTGTAGCATTGTTATGAACAGTTTTCAACATAAATTGTGGCAAATTAGTAGGCTATCGGGTTCACTTTGGTGGGATTAATTCATAGGGCCAAAATTGGGGGCTTGACTTAGATCAAAATTGGGCTCAAAGCATGGGCCAATTAAGCTGAGATTTGGTTTAAGTTGGTCATATGAAAGGTGAAATTGATTTTAAGATTGAAATTAGGGAAAATTTGGGTCAAATTAATGGAAATTTGAGGTCAATTTGGGGAAGTTGAGCCTTTAAAGGCAATTTGGGGGTTTTAGAAAAATTTGAAGTGATTTTGGAGTTTTAGGGAAAGTTTTGGGCTCCAAGGATATTTTTGTAATTTTGGCAATTTTAGGGGGTATTTTGGTAAATTTGGAATTTTTTGGTGGTTTTGGGTAATTTGGGTATCTTCAAATGGTTTGAAATGAATTTTGATAAAATTTAGATTTTTTGGGTGAATTTTAGAATTTTGGCCAAATTTAGGGCTTGAGGGTATCTTGGTAAGTTGGAGGATTTTGGGCAAAAGGCCAAGTTGGATATTTTTGGATATTTTTAGTAGAATTGGGGTACCAACCACCCTATATGAGCTATGAACCAATGGAAACCCCATTTGGGTCATCTATGTATTGGTCCTAGCTAAACCCTAGCCTAGGGCTAGTGGGTTTAGGGGACCTACATAAGTTTCCCAAAAGATCAAGGAATCAAAATCAATAATTTTTGGGTTTTGGGTTGTGAGTGATTGTGGGTGAGAGTGAGTGTAAGTGTGAACATGCTCCAGATCAACACCCAAAGTAAACCCTAAGGTCAATTAGTCCTATGGGGACTCATCTTGAGCTTCCTCATACTGACCCCGACTATTAAGTGATAGAGGTTATGACCAATATGTGAAACTCCAAGTTGAGCAAAAAGGAGTGTAGAATTTCTAATGGTGAGGGTTCCTTTTCTAGTACTCTAGGATTAGTTAACAGGAAAGTCCTAGGGCTATACCATAGGATACTGGAGAGGAAAACTAAACCTCAAACAAAAGTGAGGTCAACATAGGTACATTAAATTGAAGAACTTGGAGTGATTAGAGCAAAAGGAACAAAAATGAACCAAAACGGAGAAAGTCAGAGCAAATCAGGTCTAACCCGGGCACACCCGAGCCAATGGGACCTAAAATGGAAACTTAAATGCTTGTACCCCATGCTTAAGTGCCCAAATATGGTGCATAGGCGCCACCAGACAAAGAGGGGGATGCTTAATCGCCCAAAAACGACGCTTAGGCGCCAAAAATGGTTTTCAACATATCTTCTAGAATATACATAAGATTTTGAAAATTTTTGAAGCGGTGCTTCGTGCATATCTTGTGGAGTTTATTGGAAATGATAAAATGGACTTTCTATAAGAATTTGGGGTGGTTATATGGAGTTTTGAATAGGCACTTAAGGCACCTTTTGGAATATTCATTGAATCTAGACAGTTTTGAAGAGACACTTAAGATTCTCTTGAGAAATTATAATTAAAACTTGAAAATAATTTTAAAAGAACTTCTGGACTCTTAAATTAATTTGAAGAGGAGAATAAGGCTTGAAGAAGAAGTAGAAGGCTTGGTCGTGAGCCCCAAGTGGGGCGGCAAGGTGAGAGAGAAAGAGATAGAGTGAGAGATTTTTTCTTTTCTTTTCACTTTGTTCTTAGAGAGGATTGTAAGGAGATTAATTTTGTTATACAAGGAGAGTTTCATTTCCATCAAAGATAAGTATTTTAATTATATTTTGATTTGATTCTAGAACTTTGTTTGTATGTTTTCAAAGTTTTGTTTAATGAAAAGTTCTTGTTGTTTCTCCACGTGTAGTGAGTAGTTTTCCTTACTCTTCCCTCTTATAATGAATTAGTATGCATGTTTAGGATATAGAATTGAGTAGATTGAGAATATATTGTGATGATTTTACTTTATTCTTCATTTACATGTAAACTTAATCAACTTGCATGTTAAAATCTGTTGTGAGAATGTGTAAGATCTAAGATGGTATTGTCTCAATTAACAATGGTAAAATCACATGAGATTGTATGGATGAGAATGTAGTCCATATTGTTGAGTTCAAATAAATAGGGAAATAATCTTTAATGGGTGTAGAATTAGAGGAACTTAGAGTGACAGGCTAAAACCCCCTATTTTTTTCTATTATTTTAGTTTTTGATGTGAGATGTTAGCCTCTAGGTGGAGGGATAAGAGTGAACTCCAGAGTGAGAGCTCGTATCTTTCTTGCCTAGCCTGTCTTAAAAACTATTCAAACTTTAGATTAACCAATGTTTGTTACAACAGTTCTGGTAAGGGTAAAGAATATAATTGCTTCTATTTGTCACCATCTCTCTCACTACTTATTTTACTTTTACACATGTCACTAATTTCATTGCGTGAGGAAGGGTACTATTAATATATTAAACCCCACTTTCTGATATTCACTAAGTATTTTAGTGTAGGATTAGAAGTAGTATTGTAGTGATTATTGTAGGATATAATCATAACAAAACCTTTATCGACCTTCCAAGCTAGGGCGTGTTATTCTAAACTAGAATTTCTCTTGAAAGCCGCTGTGATTAACCTCGATCTCCGTGGGATCGATATTTAAGGCTTAATTAGAAAGCTCTATATTACTTGATAATGACACATATACTCGCGTAGAATCCCTATAAATATAATTAAAATCTTACTTTGCTTGGGATAAAGTTTTGGATCATGTTTTGGGTGTCATTACCGGAGATTTAAATCTTTATGTAGTGGTGTCAATTTCATAAATCCTTACATATTAAAAATACCGGGATCAAGTTTTTGGCGCCAGTGTCGGGAATCACAACGGTTGATGTTGAATTTTAGGAGAATTTTAGTTGAAGTAGTTAGACTTAGACTTGGAAAATTATAGTGTCGTAAAAATTATTTTTGTCTGAAAAGTGTTTTTTGTTTGAAAAAGTGTTGTGAAAAAGTTGTTAGTGTGAAAAATAAGATGTTTGTGAAAATTTGTTTTGTATTGAATATATTTTTTGTTTTATTTGTTTATTTATTGATGTATTGTTTGTCGTGTTGCTTATGCAAATAATGGATCTGTAGGACTCGTGCCATATGATCCCGAATTAGAAAAAAGAAAAAAAGTCAAAAAACATAAAGGACTTGAAAAACTTGAAATGGAAATGGAAAACATTCAAAATAATAACTTGAAAAATCAGCATAAATCATTGAGGGATTATGTAAATCCTATGATAGATGAAATTCACTCAAGTATACAAGCCCCTTTCGTAGAAGCTCACTCATTTTAATTAAATCTAGAAATTATCCAACTGGTGCAGAACAACCAGTTTGGTGGAACTCTTTTGGAGGATCCTTATTTACACTTATCAACCTTTCTAGAACTTTATGCTACATTTCGTTATAATGGCATTTGAGACAATGTTGTTAGACTAAGGCTTTTTTCCTTTGTCACTAAGGGATAAGGCTAAACCTTGGTTATACTCATTAGCACCTGGCTCCATTAAAAATTGAAAGGAGTTAACACTGAAATTTTTAGCTATGTATTTTCCACCATCAAGGACAACTAGACTTAGAAATGATATTATCTCATTTTTTCAGTATAAAGAGGAATCAATATATTAAGCCTAGGAAAGATTTAAGGACTTCTAAGAAAGTGTCCACACCATGCTCTGCCCGATTGGTTAATCATTCAAACTTTTTTTAATGGGTTAGTAGGATCCCTTAAGTCTATAATAAACGTTGTCGCTGGTGGATCATTAATGTCAAAATCATTTGACGAAGCATATGCGTTAATTGAAGAAATGGCTACAAATGAATTTTAATACCCCTCTACAAGGGTACATCCTAAAAAGGTAGCCAGTGTTCAAGGTACAGATGCGATTGCAATTCTTGCATCTCTGGTTGCTGCAATATCAAGGAAGTTGGACCAATTTGGAATGAAACAGCCTCAGTTTACTCTAATAAGTGAGGAAAGTTCATTAGGACATATGATTGATTCTAATTTATCATATAGGACATTAAATACCATAAAAAAACCCGTATTCTAACTTTTACAACCCAGGTTGGGAGAACCATCCTAATTTTAACTGGTATCATACTACTTGGGGTGAAAACCAAAATGGAAAAATAATCATGCAAATCTTAATGGAAGTTAGAATAATCAGGGTAGCACAAACTATAAACCATCAGATCCACCGGACCCTAATAATGATAAACAATTTGAGGATAAGAAGATGTCTATAAAAGAAGTGGTATTTCAAATGAGAAACCAATTGAAAAGTCAAAATTCTACGATTAGAAGCATAGAGAATAAACTTGGAAAAGTTATTAATTCACTTTGCAATATACCTCAAAGAACACTTCCTAGCAACACTGAGATCAACAACAATGAAAAAGTAGAAGCTATCCAATTAAGGAGTGGAAGAGAGATAGAGAATGTGGTTAGAAAAACGAAAAAAAGTTATGAGATAAATAAAGGAAACTAAAATACCTAAAGAACATATTTCTAAGGATATGGAAAATTTAATATCTCCAACTAAAATCAATTTCGAAAGACCACCACCTTAATATCCTCAAAGACTTAGATAGAATAAGTTGGATAAACATTTTTCAAAGTTCATGGAAGTATTTAAGAAGTTAATGATAAATATTCCTTTCACTGAAGCTTTGGAACATATGTCAAGTTATGCAAAGTTTATGAAGGAGATATTAAACAAGAAAAGAAAATTGAGGGATTATGAGAGAGTTTCACTAAGTGAAGAGTGCAGTGCTATATTTCAGAAAAAGCTTCCTAAGAAACTTAAAGATACTTATAGCTTAACAATTCCTTATGTATTTGGAGAAAGATTATGTGGAAAAGCTTTATGTGATTTAGGATTGAGCATTAATGTGATGCCTCTATCTATATTTAGAAGGTTAGGTTTAGTCGATAGTTCTCCCACTATCGTAACCTTTCACTTAACTGATCGATCTATCATTTATCGAAAAGGGGTTATGGAAGATGTGTTTGTTAAAGTGGATCAATTTATCTTTCCTATGGACTTTATTGTAATAGATATGGAGAAAGATAAAGAAAATCCAACTATTTTGGGGATACCTTTTCTTGTAACTAGACAAGTTATGATAGATGTGCAAAAAGGAGAGTTAATTATGAATATTAATGACAATGAAGCAACTTTTGATGTTTTAAAGACTATGAAATATCCAGCTTAAAGAAAAGATGATGATTGTTTTTAGGTTGATGAAATTGATTATCTAAGTAAAGACTATTTCCATGAAAGTTTTGAGAGTAAGTTAACAGAGGAGATCAAAATGGACCTTTATGATGAGTTGAAAACCTTGTTTAAAGAAGACTGTATGTATGTTCAGGAGGGCTGCAAAATGATGTCCGTTACCAAAAATAATAAAATTTTAATTCTATCTGTTGAAAAATCTCATGAACTTAAGATGAATGTACCCCATATAATTTTAAAGCTTACCTATTTAGGGAATTCATCTACACCGCCAGTCTTTATATCTTTAGATTCAACTCAATCACAAGATGAACCTGAAATGAATGATGAAATTAGTAAAAGATCTCCTAAGAAAGAGTTATTAAAAATCACTGAATGACATATTCCATGGTATACAGACAAAATGAATGAGATTCTGATGTTGGGGCAACAATAGTAGACATTGGATATATTGGGTCGTCAATGTTTAACCAAGCACTTCGTGGGACTTAACCCATGGATATCTTTATTATTTGTTCAGAGTCATTGTTGTTAAGTTGGATTGGAGAATAGTGAGATGTTGAACTTTGGTTCGTGTTTGATGTGTAAGAGTGGATTGGATTAAACTTGTGAGATAATTCCTTCATCATGAATAGATTTGTATATGATTTCTGGTCGTAGCAGATTTATGAGTCTGTTACGACTTAGTTCTCAACAGGAGTTGAGCATTACTTTGAAGCATGTTGTTTGGACTTTGACTACTCCATGTCAACTGTATTACTTTCTTTATCTGGCTTTGTCTTCATTGAGTAAGGTCATGAACTTACTTAGTGAACAACATCTGAATGAACTACACTTTTTTTATTTACGAGATGGTGTATACCTTAGACTTAGAGTAACCCTGAAATTGACAACATACGAAGGAATTCTGGTCCATAGATGATAACCATATAAATTTTTATAATACACCCACATTATTAGTGTAGTTTCTTCCCTTAGAAATTGGAAGTAAGGAGGGGAAATGTGACTATAACGGAGAACGAATTAACCTCAGTTGTTGTCTGTTTATGAATCTGTGAGTCTATGTATTAGAGTCTGTGTGTGTATGTTTGTGAGTCAAGTTGAATGAGTCATTGGAGAAGAAAAAACTTATCTTAATATTTTAAACTTGTTAGCATCCAACAATTCTTTTATGAAGTTTAAAATGTGTTCCTACTTAATCTTCAGTTTTTATCTGTTCTACCATTTAAAATTCCTTTACTGTGTTATGTCAAGCATGTTTAGGCAAGAATTACATTCCATTGCAATATTCTACCATGTGTTACTTGCTAATATTTTTGTAGGATGTGTAGTAAATTGCAAAAGTCATCTTTCCGTGCTGCATATTTTTGTACTTCATTTTTACACATGTTTGAGCTTAAGTTTGGGAGAAACAAAAAATGTTTTCAAATTTAAACCTTACTTGTTTTCAAAAGTGCTACAAATAAATTTGTATTTTATTTCAGATTATTATTCTTATGTGGAGTCATCTTAAGGATGTTAGAATTTTAAGTATAGAAATGCAGTAGGAAAACTTAGTTGATATTTTTAGTGAAAAGGGTGAATCTAGAGTTTAGGATTTTTATTGGAGAGCTTGGGAAAAGAAATAAATATATTTAGTAGGAAAAATTGTATTTTTTTTAAACATTAAGGATTCTTAGAATTTTTATTTTCAAATATTTAAGGCTCTTTCAGAAATTATTTTTAAAAAAATATGTTTACATTTTTTCAAGTGAAGGAAAGTAATAAGTTTTAACTTTAGAGAGAGATAGTGGAATAAAAATTTTTTAAGGACTTCTCCAGATATAGTAATCCTCACATAAAAAAAATTTAAAAGAAAAATAATGGATCAAAAAGTTCCTTGAAAAAAAAGAAAAAAGATGAAAAAAAAAAGAAGAAAAAAAATAATGAGGAGAAGCTTAAGGAGAGGTCTTAATCAAACACAGACAGAGTATGCATATTTAGGATATATAATTGAGTAGAGTGAGAATATGCTGTGATGATTATACTTTTTTTTTCATTTATATGTAAACTTGATCAACTTACATGTTAAAATTTGTTGTGAGAACATGTAAGATCAAGGATGGTATTGTCTCAATCCACTGTGGTAGAATCACATAGGATTGTATGGATGAGAATGTAGTCCATATAGTTGAGTGCAAATAAATAGAGAAAGAATATTTAATAAATGTAGAATTAGAGTACCTTAGAGTGACATGCTAGATCTCCCTAATTTGGTCTATTATTTTAGGTTTTCATGCGAGATGTTAGCTTCCAGGTGGAGGGATAAGAGGGAACTCTATAGTGAGAGCTAGTATCTTCCCTGCCTAGCCCATCCTCAAAACTATTCAAACTTTAGATTAACCAATGTTCTTTATAGCATCTCTAGTAAGGGTAAAGAATATAATTGCTTCTATTTATCACAATCTCTCTCCCTACTTGTTTTAATTTTACACATATCGTTAATTTTATTGCAAGAGGAAGGGTACTTTTAATATATTAAACCCCACTTTCTTATTTTCACTAAGTATTTTAGTTTGGGATTAGAAGTAGTATTGTAGTGATAATTGTTGGATATAATCAAAGCAAAAATTTAATCAACCTTCCAAGCTAGGGTGTGTTATTCTAAACTAGAACTTCTCTTAAAAGGCACCGTGATTATCCTCGATCTCCGTGGGATCAATATTTGGGGCTTAATCAAAAAGCTCTATATTACATTATAATGATAAGTATACTTGCATAGAATCTCTAAAAATATAATTGAAATCTTACTTTCCTTGTGATAAATTTTGGGATCAAGTTTTTGGTGTCATTACAGTGGATTAAAATCTTCAAGTTGTGGTGTCAACTTCATAAATCCTTACATATTAAAAATATCGGGATCAACTAACAGCTAGGAAACCATTGTATAACTCTTGCGCACTTTGACTAATGAGCATCCTTCTCATTACTTCCTCCTTTTTCTTCAAATCACTCCCCCAAGATGACATTTTTCTAAAACTTTCTCTTCTCACTTGGAATTTAGGGTTAAATTGAATTGTGGTATAAATCCTTACATAACCCTTTTGTTTATAGGCTCTAAACCTCCCTATAACTCCTAAGCATGTCTCAAAATTTCTATCCCACGTTAAAGCTAACAAAATCATGATTAAAACTTCTAAAAACTAAAATTCGCACATGTTTTTAACTGCTGCGCTTAAGCGTCGGATGTTCGCGCTTAAGCGCCAGTGCTTAATTTAGCACAGGTCAACTTAAAGTCCAAATACTCGTTCTAACATATCTAAGTCACCTTTTAAGGTCTTTGAATGATCATTAAATTATTATATATTAAAAATACGATTAAAAGTTTCTAAAGCAAACATAAAAACATAACATTCAAAACAAACACACAAATAATTATGGGTTGCCTCCCATAGAAAGCTTGGTTTTACGACGTCAGCCCGACGTAACCAGTGCTTATTGTGGTTGACCCAACATCTTAAAATCATTCAATTTAAATTGGTCACTTAGAAATTAGGGTTTCAGTATATGACCATTTTCTTTAAATATTTTATCAGTTTTAGGATCTTTGATATCCATATCTCCATAGGGATAAACTTTCATCACAACAAATGGGCCCATCCACATGGCCTTATGTTTGGCTGGAAATAATCTTAACCTTGCATTATAAAGCTAAACATGCTACCCTGGCTCAAAAGTCATAGTAAGAATCCTTTGTTCATGCCACATCTTCATCTTTTCTTTGTTAATCTTAGCACTTTCATAAGATTTATTCCTTATCTCTTCAAGCTTATTTAATTGCAATAGTCCTTTCTCACCAACATCATTTAAATTGTAATTAAATTCTTTAGTAGCCCAATATGCTTTATGCTCAAGTTTAACTAGTAAATGACATGCTTTCTCAATTATTAGCCTGTATGGGGACATTCCCATAGGAGTTCTATATGTAGCCATATAAGCCCACAAAGCATAGTCAAATTTAACTGACCATTCCATTTTGATTGGATTCACAGATTTTCCTAATACTCTTTTAATCTCAGGATTGGATAATTCAGTCAAACCAGTTGTTTGAGGATGATAAGCAGTAGGAATTTGATGGTTAATATGATAGTTCTTTAAAAACTTCTCCATTATTGCATTTCTAAAATGACTTTCCCCTTCAGTTGTGATTACTCTCGGCATCCAAAATCTACAAAATATATTCATTTTTTAAAAGCTTTGCAACACTTTGAGCATCACATCGAGGTAAAGCAACAGCTTTTATACATTTAGATACATAATCTACTGCTAACAATATATATAAATTTCAGAAAGATAGTATAAATCGTCCAATGAAATCTATTCCCAAAACATCAAATATCTGAACTTCTAAAATATAATTGAGGGGCATCTCATTTCTTCTAGAAATATTGCCTATTCATTAACATCGATAACAAGTTTTGATATAATCATTAACATCTCTAAAGATTATAGGCCAATAAAATCCAGATAGCAAAATTTTGTATGCACTTTTATGAACACCAAAATGTCCCCCAAAATTGGAATTTTGACATTTTTGGATAATTTCATAAGTTTCTTCTAAAGGCACACATCTTTAAATAATAAGATCCTTTCCTTGTTAATAGAAAAATGGGAAATGCTAAAAATAAATCATAGCATCAGATAAAAATATCCCCTTCTATTGGTATGTCATTCCAACGGGTTTAATATTACTAACAGTCAAATTCACAAACTCAGCATGCCACGGAACACGCCACTCATTAAAATTGAACATTTCCTCATCTTAAAAATGTTCATTAATCTTTTTCTTCAAAGTAGAATTTTTTTCTAATACAAGTTTGGACAGATGATCAGCAATTTGATTCTCAACTCCCTTTCTATCTACTTTCACAAAGTCAAATCCTTGCAAAAGAATTATCCATCTTATAAGTCTTGGTTTTGCATCATTAATTTTCATTAAATACTTAATAGTAGAATGATTAGTATGCACAATACATTTAGTTCCATTTATGTATGATCTAAATTTATCAAAAGAATATACTATTGCTAATAACTCTTTCCTAGTTGTGGTATAATTAATTTGAGCTTCATTAAAAGTTCTACTTGCATAGTAGATAACTTTGAAAATCTTATCATGCATTTATCCTAAATAACTCCAATAGCATAATCACTTACATCACACATCAATTCAAAAGGCTTTTCTCAATCGGGTGAAACAATAACTGGTGCAGTGACTAACTTTTCTTTTAATAATTCAAAAGCTTTTAGACACCCTTTATCAAATTTAAAAATTACATCTTTTTCAAGTAAATGGAATTGAGGCTTAGCAATTATTGAAAACTCTTTAATATACCGCCTGTAGAATCCAACATGTCTTAGATAACTCCTAATCTCCTTCACACTTGTTCGGTAAGATAAATTAGCAATCACTTGAATTTTTTGCAGGGTTTACTTTCATACCACTTTTTGAAATTTGATGTCCCAAAACAATTCCTCCTACTACCATAAATTGGCTTTTTTCCCAGTTAAGGACCAAATTTGCTTCTTCAAAATGCTTAAGAACTTTTGATAAATGTTGTAAACATGATTCAAATGAAGTTCCATACACTGAAAAATCATCCACAAAAACTTCAATCCCTTTTCAATTAAATCACAAAAAATAGCCATCATACATCTTTAAAATGTAGCAGGTGCATTACATAAACAAAAGGGTATTCTTCTAAAAACAAATTACCATAAGGACTGATAAAGGTTTTTTACTCTTGATCCTCAGGAGCTATTTGAATTTGATGTTAACCAGTATATCGATCCAGAAAATAAAAATATTTATGCCCAGCTAGTCTATCCATCATTTGATTTAGAAAGGGTAGTGGAAAATGATTTTTCCTTATGGAGAGATTTATTTTTCTATAATCAATGAATATTCGACATCCTGTGAATTGTCTTGTTGGTATTAACTCATTGTGCTCATTCATAGTCACAATCACTCCTTCTTTCTTAGGAAACTAGTGAATCAGAGTAACCTATGTACTATATGAAATATGGTAGATAATTCCAGCATCTAACCACTTTAAAATTTCATTCTTAACAGCTTCCTTCATAACTTGATTCAATCTCCTCTGAGGATCAGCTCTGGGTTTGCAGTTCTCGTCCATATGAAATCTATGCATACAAATTGAAGGACTAACACCTTTTATATCAGCAATTGTCCATCCAAAGGCTTTCTTATAACTCTTCAAAATTTTCATTGAACTCATTTCTTCTTCTGAAGTTAATTTTGAGGAAATTATAATAGGTAATGTTGAGGAATCACCTAAGAAGGCATACTTCAAATGTTCAGGGGGTAACTTCAACTAAAGCTCAAGAAGTTTATCAATTGATGGACAAAAAGATATATATTTTTCTGTCATGTCCAATACTTCAAAACTTTCTTGAACATAATTTGAACCTTCATTGTAAAAATCTTCATATTGATCTAATTACTCTTTCTGCTCGTTTTCAAACCCTTTCATTTTAGATTTCTCTTTATAAGTTTTTTAAAGTTGCATTCACTCAGATATAATGTCACATCCATTCTATAGCATTCATCATTCTTATCTTTTGTAGGACATTTTATTGAATTGGAAATATTAAATGTAATTGTCTGATCATTGACACACATAATTAATTCTCATTTAAGCACATCTATCATTGCTTTTCCTATAGTTAGGAATGGTCTCCCTAAAATGATAGGTATCTCCTTATCTTCATGTTGACCTCACTTTTGGTTGAGGTCTAGCTTTTCCTCTTCAGCAGCTTAGTGTCTAGCCATAGGACTTTCCTACTGATTATTCCTAGAGGACTAGAATGGAACCCTCACCATTATAAATTCTAAAGTCTTCTTTACTTAACTTGAAGTTCCACATATTTTTTCCAACCTTTAGTACTTAGTAGGAAGGGTCAATGTGGAGGAGCTTAAGAAGAGTCCCCATTGGATTACCTGGCCTTAGGGTTAGCCCTCTGGTGCTGTGGTCTTGGTCAGTCTCACACACACACTTGCACATTACACTTCCACTCACTACCTTAAACCCAAGCCTACCTGATTTTGATCCCTTGACCCTTAAGGAGACTCATGTAGATGGTCCCCTAGACCCACTAGCCCTAGCTAGGGTTTAGCTAAGACCAGTACTTGAAGGATCCAAAGTAGGGAATTATATTGGCCCATGGCTCATGTAGGGTGATTGACACCCCAATTTTACCAAAATACCAAACTTAGCATTTTGCCCTAAAATTTTACCAATCTACCAAATTGCCCTGGAAATCCCAAAATTTGCCAAAATTACCCAAATTTTCCCAAAATTCATCTCAAACCATTTCAAACCAACCAAATTGCCCAAAACATCCTAAAATTTCAAAAATTACATAAATACCCTTGGCGACTCAAATTATCCCAAAGCCTCCCAAATCACTTCAAATGTCCCCAAAATCAATTTGAACCACTCCATTGAGCCCCATTTAACCTATTTTGACTAAAAAACCCAAATTTCTTTTCAATGCCCAATTACCCCAATATCCACCAATTTGATCCCAATTTCCCCCAATACCAACTCTAAAATTAAATTCATTATGTCCAAGCTTGATTTAGACCAAATCCAAGCCCATTTGACCCACATTTGAGTTCAATTTTAGCCCAAATAAAAAAACCACAATTTGACCCAAAACCAAAATCTCACTCAATTGAACCCCAAATCAAACTAAGCCAAATTTGAACCATAAATTCTTCAAGACACTCCCCCCATACAAGACACTCCCCCCATATCTAATTGAGCTTTCAATTGGCTATGGTCAAGCCCCAATTTTACTCAAGGTCAACTTGGACCAGAGCCATGTCACCAAAATCAAACAAATTGAACCCCATAGCCCAAAAATATTCCATTAAATTTCCATCTAAAACTCTTCATGACAATCCTTAGGACTAATTTGAACCTTCAAATTGGCCCTAGCCAAACTCTAGCTCAACTCAAACCCAAGTCTAACCCAACACTCCCAAATTTGACCAAATGACCAAAATCCTTCAAATTGACTCTTCAAATTAATTTAAAATCACTGCAAATCTTTTATAAACTCTTTGGGACAATCATTCAAATCATATTGAGCAATCAATTGAGCTCAATTTATTAGTTAGCTCAATATAAACCCAACTTCAAGCCATTTTGACCCAAATTAAACCCATGCACAAAAGTTGATTAAACCAAGCCAAATTTACCAAACCAAGGCCACTAGAGCCACCATTTGGACTCTAGTGCCCAGGCTAGATCCACCTAGCCCACCATACATGAGTTATGGACCCAGGGTCCCTTGATTTAAAGGATTTCATCCAATTTTTGGCCTAAACTAAAATATCTTTGCCATCATGCCTTACCATTAGTGTTTAACCATCATTAAGCACCCTATGGCCTCCCTGAGCCCAGAAATGACTAACCTCTGGCCAGTCACCACCTCAACCACTAGAAATAACTAGCTTAAAGGAGCCCCAAATGGCAAAAACCCAAAATTAAACCCCCATGAGTTGGCCAAGTCCCATTCACCATTAGAGCCTTCCTTCTCTCCACCGCAACAAACTTTAGCACCCAATTTCAAGCCCTAAGCTCCATAGCTAAAAGGGAGAGTGCTTGAAACCTTGTGGAAACTTTGCCAAAATCTCACAAGAGCCTCTCCAAACCTTCATAAGTTCAATACCCTTGGTCCCAGCCACTCTCAGCCAGCCTACAGAGCCAATTTTTTCATTGAAACTTGCCCCAAAACTATGATAGATTTCTGCACTGCCCCACAGTGAACCAAACTCCAATTAAGTTTGCACACACCATCCCCTGAGTGAGAGGAGTTGATTCCCCACAAAAGACCCATCACAGGGAGCCTTTAGCATAGCCCTACACCAAAACCTAAAATAGGCCTTGGTGAAAATCATACCTAGGCAATTAATCATGGCCTAAGAGTTTATCTAGAGGTTTGTTGGACTCATTTAATTCTACTACAACCATTTGATTGAGTCCCTCCCCCCTCTAAGACAAATGTATTGAACTCTCTCCTCAAAATGAGCTTAAATTGATTCTCTGTGCGTATAGACTGTATTTCATAATATTGTAATCATATGGATGTGTTTGTCTTGAGTAGATGAAGGTGTAGGAAAAAACCTCATGTAATTTTGTTGAGTATCGAGAGAGATCTTAAGGTTTGAAGTTTAACAACTTACGGGTTAAGTTAATCGGTGATGATGAACAAATGTCGTCCATTTCTGCATTTATGCAATGAACAGTCATGAAGGAGATGGACATGAAGATGGAGCAGTATAGTGGGCTGACGAGGCGGCTAAATGGTCGGCGGCGTCAGTGGAGCGCCGCGTGGAAAGCTCGATGCGTACAAGGATCCAGTTAGCGCCGCTGGGTTTAAATAGAAAAATATGCCTTTTTCTGAATTATTTAAATACTAGAACTTTGAAAATCCATATTTTTTAATAAAAAAATCATAAAAATAAATTAGAAATACTCTCTTGCGCTGTGAACAGAGGAGAATAATGTGGACCAAAAATAAAAATTATTTGTTCACTCTTTCATTTTTAATTAATTAAATACTCTCTGTGGTATTTCAATTCATTATGGCTAAGTATTGCTTAGCATAGCTTGAAATTTGTTGGGTTTATTTCTCATGATAGAGGCTATGATCTCGAGTTTTTCCAAGGTTACAGGGCATCTCGGTGCTTCTAACCCTAATTTTCAAGTTAAGATTGTTGTTTTGGTTTAAATTAATAAAATAAATAAAAATACCACTTGAAAAATTATGGGACAATTTTTAGTAGGTTTCCTATGATCAGGAGCACTTAGAAAAAGTACTATGACAGTTTGAATAATTTTTTACATTTTTGTATTTAATTAAGTGTGTAATTCTTGTATTAATTTATGTCTATTAAATTTTGATAAAAATTTGACAAAAGCAATCCCACACTGTGCATAAAATTCATGTTAACCAACTGCAAAAATTTGGAAATTATTTGATTAAGTTTAAGTACCAAAGTTGATTTTTTAAGAAACATTGTAATTTTGTGCAAAAATAATTATATTAAATTAAATATACTTAGGATAATTATGAAAAGTGATTTTCTGAGTTCCTTGTGATTAGGAGCAGTTAGAAAAAATAAAAGTTATTTTTGATAAAATATTTGATTTTTGAGCTACATTTTAAATTAAAAATAATTAAAAATAGTTTAAAATTCCAAAAACACAAAAATATTTCAAAATATGCGTAATTGCTTCCTGATCACTTAGAACTCATTAAAATATTTTTCCTAATTTTTCTAAGTTAAAATAAAATTTTTAAAGGCTTGAATTGTAGTTTGCTTATTTTCTCATTAAAAAAAATATAATAATAAATTTAAAATAATGAAAATATAAAAAATTGTTTCTCTGAGTTCTTTGAGCTTAGAGAAATTTGATAAAAATATAAAAATATTTTTTTAAATAAATTATATTTTCTGAATAATGAAAATTTTTTTTTGAATTCAATAAATAATTAAATAAAAATTAAAATTTGATTTTAAAAATCATGGTATTTTGCGTAAGTGTTTTCTCTAACCTTGGCAAACCGCTAATGATTTTCTCATGAGTAATAATTTTACTTTAGCTGTTTAAATAAATCAATATTGAAAATCCTATTTTCTAGGTTTAAATAATTATTTAAATTAAATGAAAATTTTGAAAAACCCACATGACTAAAAGCTCCAAATTGCCCTTAAAGGCTCAATTAACTTAATTCGCCCCTAATGTCCACCGATTTGGTTTCAACTTTCCCCAATTTCAATCCTAAACTAAAATTTATCATGACCAAACTTAATTCAAACCAAATCCAAGTCCAATTGACTAACATAGTGATCCCATTTTCAATCCAAACTAAAATTCCAAATTTTGACCATATGGCTTAATCTCACCCAATTGAGGCTTATAGCCTATTCACTTGCTCAAATTTAAATCTCAAACCCTTTAAAACATTCCTACATACCAAATTAAACCCTCAATTAGCGTTGGCCAAGCTTCAATTTCACTCAATTTCAACCAAAATCCAAAATTTCCAAATTTTGCCCCAATTTAGACATGTGCCCAAATTACACCAAATTGAATGCCCTAACCCCAAAATTGACACCCAATTAATGTTGAGAACTCTTCATAACATCCCCTATATCATTTTGAATGCTCAATTTGGACTTAACCCAACTCTAGCCTAACCTAAACCCAAGTTTAACCCAATATCCAAAATTGATCAAATGCCCAAACTCCTTCATATTGAACCTCCAAATAAAATGAAAACCACTCTAAATCCTTTCTAAAGTCTTTAACACAATCATTTACACCATTTTTTTTAATCAATTGAGTCTAACATCATGGCTAGCCCAACCTAGACCCAAATTCAAGAAAATTTGACCCAAATGGAACCCATGCACCAAAATTGACCAAGCCAAGCAAAATTGATCAAGATAAAGCTTCTCCAGCTATCATGTACACCATAGTGACCGAGCTAAAATCACCTAGCCCAATCTAAAGAAGCTATGGACCAATGGTCCCCTAATTTAAGAGATTTCATCCCATTTTTGGACTAATCTTGAAATATCTTTTTCATCATGCCTTGTCATTAATAGTTAACCATCATTAACCACTCCCTAACCATCCTGAGCCAAGAAATGACTAAACCTTGGCCAGCCACCACCTCACCCACCAAAAACAACCAGCCCAAGAGAAACCCCATTGGCCAAAACAAAAATTTAAACTCACCTGAGTAGGCTAAGTCTAATTGGCCACTACGACTCTTCATCCCTCTACCTAATCACTGTTTTGCACCCATCAATTACCCCTGGTGGCCACCCCAAGCTCCTCTATTTAAATAACCCCCTTCACAGCCAAAGGGGAGAGCATCAAAATTCTTTGGAAAACTCTGCCAAAATCTTACCGGAGACTCTCCAAGAACTCCTCAGCTCAAGCCCACCATTTCCCCCCTCTGGTTCCCCCTGTGAGAGCCCAATTTTGAGCTCAAAATTTCAGCTCAAACCATGACAGATTTCTCCACACCTCCACAATCCACTAAAATCTATATAACTATGCTCACACCATCAATAGAGCAAAAGGAGTTGATTTCCCACAAAAGCCCCATCTTAAATAGCCTCCAACATAGCTCTAGACTAACACCTGAAATTGAGCTTAATTGAAGTCATAGCTAGACAATTCACCACTTTCTGAGAGCTCATCTAGAGATTCGTTTGGTCCGTCCGAAGCTACTACAACCATCTGATTGAGGCCTCCCCTCTCAAACAAAGGTATTGAGCCTCAACTTTAAATCGAGCTTATTTTAATTTTTCATTTGTAATGGCTTGATTTCATGCTTGATTAACCATATGGATAGACACAACTTGAGTAGACAAAGGTTTAGAAACAAACCCCATGCAATTTAGTTGAGTCTAGACATAGATCTTAAAGTTTTAGTGTAAATGATTCTCGGGTTTGGTCATTAGGGGACGACAACGGAGAGTCGTCTGATTGCGCGTTTATTCAATGGACAGAGGAGATCAAGCCGGACAAACTCTTGGTATGTGAACCGCGGGCTATGTGGTAGCTGATGTGTCTGGCGGCGTTGAATGGCGAAGCGCCAAGTGTAAAGCTCAAAGTGGANACGTTTATTCAATGGACAGAGGAGATCAAGCCGGACAAACTCTTGGTATGTGAACTGCGGGCTATGTGGTAGCTGATGTGTCTGGCGGCGTTGAATGGCGAAGCGCCAAGTGTAAAGCTCAAAGTGGATGAGGTTAACGCAAGGGCTGAGCTGGATAAGTAGAAAATTATGGATTTCTAATTTATTTTAATTACATAACTTTGAAATATCATATCTTTGTGTAGAAAAATCATAAAAATAAAATAAAAATACCCACTTGCTCAATGAATAAAGGAGAATAATGTGGGCAAAAAAATAAAAATTATTTATTGACTCTTTAATTTTTAATGATTTAAATACTCTCTGGAGTATTTTCATTCAATATGATCAATCATTGCTCAACATTGCTTGAAATTTTTAGGGTTCATTTGTTATGGCAGGAGCTTTTTCTCTGATTTTTCTATGTTCAGACAGCACCTCTGTGCTTCTAACCTTAATTTTCAAGTGAGGATTGCTATTTTGGCTTATTTTAATTATATAAAATAAAATACCACTTAGAAAATTATAGGAATAATTTTAGTAGGTTTCTTATGGTCAGACAAGCTGAGGAAAAATATCATGATGGTTTGAATCATTTCGTAAAGTTCTACATTTGATTAAGTGCATATAAATTGTATTAATTTATGCAAATTAAATATTTATAAAAAAATCAAAATAATCAATTCCACATTGTGTGTAAAAATCATGTTAACCCATTGTAAAAATTTGAAAATTATTTGATTAATTTTAAGCACTAAAGTTGATTTTCTAAGAAAACATTATATTTTTACAAAAAATTAATTATATTATATTAAATTCACCTAGTAAAATTATGAAAAGTGATTTTTTGAGTTCCTTATGATCAGGAGCACTTAGGAAATATAAAAATCATTTTTGATAAAATACTTTATTTTTTAGCTCTATTTTGAATTAAGAATAATTAAAAAATTCCAAAACTACAAAAATATTTCAAAATATTCTTAATGGTTCCCTAGTCATTTCAGATTCATTAAAATATTTTTCATAATTTTTGTAACTTAAAAATAAATTACTAAAGGCTTAAAAATATATTTCCCATATTTTCTCATTAAAATAATTATAATAAATAAATTAAAAATCATAAGAATATAAAATTTATTTCTCTGATCACAGAGGTTTAATAAAAATATAAAAAGTAAGTTTTGAAAATAAAACACATTTTATATTTAAATAAATCTCTAAAAATCATTAAATAATTATAAAATTAAATTAAAAATTTGATTCAAAAAATCATGGTATTTTGCCTAAGTGTTTTTTCTGACCTAAGGGAACCTCTAGTACTTTTCTCATAAACAAAAAACTTAACTTTGATCATTTAAATAAAAATATAAAAATTCTTATTTTCTAAGTTAAAATAATTATTTAAATTAAAATAAAAAAACCACATTTTTCTCCTCTAATGTTTTAATTACTCTATGGATATGGTATTCTAAAATCTCTTAAGTCACTTAATTTATGCTTCATGAGTTATGAGGAGAAGTGCCCCAAGGGAAAAGTGGCCATTCTTGATTTTGATCACTTAATAAAAATTTAGGATTAATCAAAGGGGAAATGAGCAATTTTGATCCTAATTTAACATGTTTGTATGATTGAGACATAATGGGTAAATGGTAGAAACCAACTTGCTACCGTCCCATGATAAGATTAAAATTACAACTTGTTAAATTATTAGATTTGGAAGTTCATCAAAATCAATTGATTCTCAAGTGATGGGCTTAAATTAGGGAAATGATGTTGGTCACATAAATGTTGATCAAAATTATTAGATTTGGAAGTTGGTCACATAAATGTTGCAAAAGACTAACATTTCAGCTGGAATGCCGAGAAGATGACAGGTACGCTTGTATAGTGTTATTTAATTTATGGCATCTTACTTTCTGCAAGTATTGTAAACTGCTTGGGTGATTATCTTACTTCAGTTGCAAAATTAAAATAACATTTTCAAAAATTAATCAACATTTTTAAAAACAGACATTTAATTGTTTCAAAGGTAACCATAAATCCTTTGAAATTTCACTAAATAGAAAATGTTCTTTTGAATTTAAAGAAGTCCCTCGGAGGAGATAACTTACGGTTGCTAACGAGATCGCCTTAGTTTAACTGGGTTTCATAACTCGTTTAAGCTAAGTAAGTTCAAAAGAAAATAGTGATACCGGAACAAGAGAACTGTGGGATCCTAACCGTTGTCGCTCTAATCAACTTTAAACCCTCACCCATAATATTTAAATAACCATGACCTTAGCAAACACTTGATTTGGCGTCATAACTTGACCCGTTAGAAAACTTGACCTCTAAACCTGATACTTCTCTCAATCTATAATATTTGACACTTCTAAAACTTAAACTCACCATGACGAGGAACTTAGAGCTAGTATTGTGGGTAACACGACCATCTTCAACAGCAAAACATTTCTACACCAGTTAAACCATTTTTTAGAGTTAAATAACCGAGCCATAAGATTTTGAGGTTGTCCTCTTAGTGCGACATAAATCCTCAACTTACCTTTAGGCCTTTGTATAGCCCTGGTATAAAATTTAAGCCTAACCTATTTTAGGATTCCGAGGTTATCGTTTGTCACGGCCTAAATCCTCACATCTTCCAGGATCTTATTATCAAAACTTTGTATTTCTCATGTTTCGCTTAAAGGTTATATGAGTGGGTGCCCCTAAGGCGAGTTTAGTTCATTCAAGACTGTGGTGCCTGTGATTGAGGTCAGTCTTGTAGTATTTAAAGATGTTAGTCCCCAATCATATTCACTTCTAAATCCAATTAATTGAGTTTAAATATTAGGCCTATGCCACTACTAAGCCTTTAATAATCACAGTGGGTGAAATGGTGATTATCAAAACTTTTATTTCAAGTAATGTGCATTCTTATCAAGTGGAAAAATCATCTTCAATTTCAGGCTTAAGAAAAGTAAACTATCATCTTTCTGACTTAAGCCCATTAATTAAGAATCATTTGATCTAAGTTGACTTCCAAGTCATGAAATTTAGGAGGATTATGATTTTGTTGATGTTGTGCAATGGTGGTGAGTGGGTTTCTACCTTTTAACCCCATTGTATTCTAATCATCCAAATATGCTTATTAAGATCAAAATTACCTATTTTCCCTTGGTTAATCCTAAATTTTTGTTAAGGAACCAAAGTCTAAAACTACCGCTTTGCCCTTGATGCTCTTCACCTCATAACTCTTTAAGCACAACTCAAATGACTTCGAGGGTTTAGAGTGTCATGTCCATGAGGTAGCTATAATGTTTAGGGGAGAACATGTAGACCTCTCAAAATTTTGATTTAATTTAGATAATTATTTAAATTTAGAGGATAGGATTTTCAAAAGTTAATTTAATTAATTATTCAAAATAAAATTTATATTTATCAAAATATTATTAGAGGTTTTCTAAGGTCAAAGAAACACTTAGACAAAATATCATGATTTTTTTTTGAATCAAATTTTTAATATTATTTTTTAATTTTTAATCAATTTCAATGATTAAATTGAATATAAAAGAATATTTTAATTGCAAAAATCATTTTTATATTTTCAATATACTTCTTTGAGTTCAAAAAACCCAGAGAATCAAATCTTATATTTTTGTGATTTTTAATTTAATTATTATAATTATTTTAGTGGGATAACATGAAAAATTCATCTTTTAAGCCTTTAAAATTTATTTTTAACTTTAAAAAATTAGAAAAAAATTTCCTAATGAATTCTAAGTGATCAAGGGACATTCCCACTCATTTTGAATCATTTTTTGTTTTCTTGAAAAATTTTGATTATTTTACTTATTTTTAATTCAAAGTATATTTTAAAAATGAAATATTTTCACAAAAATGGTTTTTATTTTTATAAGATGCCCCAGATCACAAGGAACTCAGAGAAATACTTTTCATAATTTTCTAAGCATATTTAATTTAATATAATTATTTTTGAACAAAAAAGCAAGGCTACCTTAAAATTTCATTTTAGTACTTAAACTAAGTCAAATAATTTTCATATTTTTACAATGAATAAACATGATTTTTATGGACAGCGGAGAAGTGATTTTGTCAATCTTTGATAAGAGTATAATTTACTTAAATTAATAAAAGGTATCTGCATTTAATTAAGTATAAAAATGTACAAGATGATTCAAAGCATTACATATTTTTTCTCGACTTCTCTTACCACATATGACCTACTAAAATTATTCCCATAATTTTCAAATGGATATTTTGATTTATATAATTAGAATAGCCAAAATAGTTACCTTAGCTTGAAAATTAGTGTTAGAAGCATAGAGATGCCGTATGACCTTGGAAAAATCAGAGGGCATGACTTCTATGATGAGGAACAAACCCTCAAAATTTCAAGTCATGGTGAGCAATGCTTTGTCATGGAGAATTCAAATACCACAGAGGGTATTTATTCATTTAAAATCAGGGAATAAGACAATAATTATTTTTAGTCTACATTATTCTCCTCTATTCATTGAGCAAGCCAGTTTTTTTTTTATTTTATGATTTTTCTACACAAAGATATGATTGTTTAAAGTTATGGGAATTTTAATAAATAAGAAAATCCTTATTTTTCTATTTAAGTGATGCGACACCGCATCCACCTACGGCGGCTCCAAAACTCCATGCGACGTCATCTGGTTCGGCGCCGCCATCCACCTTAGTGCTGACTCAGCCACTAGTTCATATTCCATTCTTTCATCCGGTGCAATCTCGTCCGTTGGTTAGATACACGCACGATCGAACGGCTCTCCGTTATGAACTTTAAGTGTTCCAACGTGAGAATTGTTCACACTAAAACCTTAAGATCTTCATCTAGATTCAACCAAATTGCATGGGGTTTATTTTTAAACCTTCATCTACTAAAGACGGACACATTTATGTGTTTGATCAAGTATAAAATGAAGATATTACAAATGGAGAATCAAAATATGCTCGAGCTAGGGTTAAAGCTCAATACCTTTGTCTGAGAGGGGAAGCCTCAATCAGATAGTTGTGGTAGCTTCGATTGGACCCAACAAACCTCCAGATGAGGTCTTGTGCCCTGGTGAATTGTTTAGGTATGAATTCGATCAAGCTTGATTTCATGTGTTGATCAAAGTCTATGCTAGGGGCTATTTAAGAAAGGGATATGATGGGGAATCAACTCCTCTCACTGTGAGGATGGTTTGTGCACAATTAATTTGAGTTTTGTGGACTGTGGAGAGATGTCCTGGTTTTAGCTGAAAATTTGAGCTCAAAATTGGGCTTCCACGGTGGGGATCAGTGGAGTAAAATGGTGGCAGTGAGCTTAGGAGTTCTTGGAGAATGCCTGAGAGCAATTGGACAGTTTCCCCAAGGATATTATAGAACACCTCCCTTTGATCATGGAGGATCTCATTAAATAGACGAGCTTAAAGGGAAGCTCAGGGCAAATTGTTGGGTGCAAATAGCTGCTTAGGTGGAGGGATGAGGTGGCCTCTATGGTTGAAATTGAGATTGATTTGAGGGTGGTGGCTCTCAGTTTTAGCTTCTCTGGTGTCTAGGGTGGCTGGCCATTGTAGGGAAGGTGTTTAGGTGGCTTAGGAACCTAAGAGAAATCTGTCACAACCATTAATTTGGGATGGTGATAGGCTTTGGCAAACATATCATTTGCTTAAGCTAAATTTGAAACAAATCCCTTGATTTAGGGGACCTTTGGTCCATGGATCATCTAGGGTGGGTTAAGTATTGTTTAGCCTAGTCTAAAGGAGAGCTTAGTGGTTGTGGAGTCGTCAATTTGGTGGCCTTAGGATGACTAAGTTAATTTTGGTACATGGGTCCAATTTGGGTCCAAATGGCCAAAGATTGTGTTTGGGTTAGGCTAGCCATGCGTTTGAGCCCAATTAATTGATCAAAATTGTGTATATGATTGTTATGAAGATTTTGGGTGAAGGATTGAAGTGATTTTGAGTTCAATTGGAAGCTCAATTTGAAGGATTTTAGGATTTTGGTCAATTTGGGCAAGTTGGGCTAGATTTGGGTCTACATTGGGCTAAGGTTGGGCTAAGTCCAAATTGACGGTTGAGAATCGTATATAAGAATATCATAAAGAGTTTTAAACATAAATTGGTTGTCATATTTGGGGTTAGGGCATTCCATTGGTGGAATTTGGGAACAGCCAATTTGGGGCAAATTTGGGGATTTTTGGATTTGGGTCAAAATTGAGTGAAATTTAGGCTTGAACAAGTCCAATTGAAGGTCAAATTTAGTATTTAGGAATGTTATGGAAAAGTTAGGGTCCAAATTGAGGCAATTGAGTAGTCTGTGCGGTTCAATTTGGTGGGATTAAGTCATAGGGCCAAAATTGGGGTTTTGAATTAGATCAAAATTGAGCTCAAATCATGTGCTTATTAGGCTTGGATTTGGTTTGGATTGATCAAATGAAAGATTAATTTAATTTTAAAATTGAAATTGAGGGGAATTGGGCTCCAATAGATGGACATTTGAGGTGAATTTGGAGAAATTTGGCCTTTAAAGGCAATTTGGGGGTTTTGGTCAAAATGGTCAAATTGGCCAAATTGGGTTCAAATAAAGGGTTCAAATTGACTTTAGGGACATTTGAGGTGATTTTGGAGGTTTTGGAAAAGTTTGCGGTGCCAAGTGTATTTTTGTAATTTTGGCAAATTTAGGGGTACTTTGGTAATTTTAAAATTTTTGGGTGGTTTTGGGTAATTTGGGTATTTTCAAATATTTTGAAATGATTTTTGAACAAATTTGGTTATTATGGATGAATTTGAGGATTTTGAACAAATTTAGGGTTTCAATGGCAACTAGGTAATTTGGGTGGATTTAGGGGCAGAAAGCCAAGTTGGACACTTTGGTAGAATTGGGGTGCCAACCACCTTATATGAGCCATGGACCAATGAAATCCCTATTTAGGTCCTCTATGTACTGGTCTTAGATAAACCCTAGCAAAGAGCTAGTGGGTTTAGGGGACCATCTACATGAGTCTCCCAAAAGATCAAGGGATCAAAGTCAACAATTTTGGGTTCAGGGTTTGTGAGTGATTATGGGTGAAAGTGAGTGTAAGTTAGTGAAATAATTCCAGAACAACACCTAGGCCCTAAAGTCAAGCCGTCATATGGGAACTCTCCTTGAGATCCTCCATACTGACCCCACCTGCTAAGTGCTAGAGGTTAGGACCAATATGTGGAACTTCAAGTCGAGCAAGGAGGAGTTTAGAATTTTAATGGTGAGGGTTCCTTTTCTAGTTTTCTAGGAATAGTCAATAAGAAAGTCCTATGGCTAGACTCTAGGCTACTAATAAGGGAAAACTAAACCTCAACCAAAAGTGAGGTCAACAAACTCATACTCCATTTCCTGGATCATATGTTTCACAACATATTTTAACAATTCAATTGGCCAGATTTAAAAACTAAATTAAGTTCGGAGTTGAAAAATCATCACAATTTATTTTATATTTTAATTATGCCACATTCGAAAAGTAAACTAAGAGCGGAGTTGAAAAACCATCACAATTTATTTTTAATTTTAACATTGACACATCCAAATTATCTCTTCATTTCACCATTTCTTGGAGTTTGGAGAAAGATAAAGGAAACTACAAAGAATTCATGAGAAAGATAAAAAAAACACAAATTTCATATATAAAAAGAAAGTTCATACAACTATAATAAACAAACAACACTTATCTAAAACTCTTTCTCAAAACAAATCCCTTGTAGCCTCTCTTAGGAATGCAAGAAGAAAAAATCTCTCACTTCTCTTCCTCTCCAACACTTCTTAAAGAATAATTCACAATTCAACTCACCACACAAACTCAAAACTCTATAGAAAATAACTCTCTAATGTCGTGGAATGATGTAAAGTGGCGAGAAGAGAGCAAAAGGGGGCGATGAATGGCGAATGGGGTCGAATAAAGACGAATGAGGAGGGCTTCTTTTCTGATCAATTTTGGCTCTAAATAGAGCCTAGGGTCGGTTCTCCAATAGGTGCATCCAAAAACTCTTCAAAAAGCGTTCGGATCCATCGAATCTTCTAGAAACAAGGCCTGCATTGACACTGGCGTCGTCGATGCCAGTGGCCCGTAATTAAAATTCGTCTTCTTTGTCAAACAAAGCCATCGGCGTTCAGTCTGGCACTGAACAATTTTTTAATTTCTCCATTTTGACTCCAAATTTCATCGTTTTTGCTTTCTTTTTGCTTGAAGTCCTAAACATCAACAACCTGCAATAAAAGATAAAAAATATCTTTCATTAAAGTACAATATCACCAAAAATGAGTATAAAATATGGGTCTAAAAATGCATATATTTTATGCAATATCACCAAAAATAAGTATAAAATATGGGTCTAAAAATGCATATATTTTTGGTGTAACACCTTACCTAAATTAGGCTTAATCCATCCTAATCTTTAATTAAGTCTAACCTAAGTTAAACTTAATTATCTATTAAGACTTACTTAAAATAAGCTTAATCCATCTTAAACTCTAAACCTTAGGTTCAACCCAAATTGAACCTAAGTCAACCTATACCTTAGGTTAAACCCAAATTGAACCTATACTTTAGGTTCAACCCAAATTGAACTTAAGTTAATCTAAACCATAGGTTAAATTCAAATTGAACCTAAAGTTTAGGTTCAACCCAAATTAAACCTAAGTCTGTCTAAACCTTAGTTTCAATCTAAATTAAACCTAAACCTTAGGTTCAACCCAAATTAAACCTAAGTCAACCTAAACCTTATGTTCAACCCATATTTAACCTAAGTTATCCTAAACCTTAGATTCAACCCAAATTGAACCTAAGTAACATCAAACCTTGGGTTCTATCTAAATCAAACCTAAGAGACCTTATACCTTAGGCTCTACCTAAATTTAACTTAAGTGACCATATACCTTAGGTTCTACCTAAGTAGAATCTAAGTAACATCAAACCTTTGGTTCTACCTAAATTGGGTCTAATTGACCTTATAACTTAAGTTCTGCCTAAATCGAACCTCAGTAATATCAAACCTCAGGTTATATTTAAAGCAAATCTAAATCATTCCAAACCTCAGGTTCCCCCCAAATTGAACATAAACTTTTTCAAATTTTATGTTCTACCTACATTGAACCTAAACCTTAAGTTTAATTTATAATAGGCTTAATCAAATTTCTTTAAATCTAACCAACATAAGATCTAAGATAAATGACTTAATTCCTTTTAAGTAAAATCTTAAAAATGAATCTAAAATTGATGATCCAAATCCACATCTAAATTTTACTTACTAATCTACCAACATAAATAAAATGAAATTCATGACAAAATACAAATGACATAATGTTCAATCTAAAAGACATTATAATTTAAACTTGACCTAAAAATGCAATTAGGTTTAAGAAGATATTTTTGAGGAGGTAACCTATGGTTGCTCACAAAATATCTTTCAGTCATTTGTGGCTAATCAAACTGCAAATAAAAAGACCTGGGACAACGGAACCATAAGATCCTGATTGGGTCATCCTAAACAAAAATAAATAACAAAATGACAAAAATTTATATGGTTAATAATCGTAAACAACCTAAAATTTTGCAACTCCTAAAATCAGATTAAGACATTAAAACTTAAATTGAACCATAATGAACAAAGTTCACCGAACTCAATTTGAACCCCAGTGTTCAGATCTATGGAGATCTCTTGGATGGCACAATTTATGGTTGTTGACAAGAATCTTCCGGTCCTTGTTTAAACACCTTTCGGACTAAGTAGAGTTGAACACCCTTATGACCCCGAGACGACGGAGCCATAAACATCTTCATCGGGTCATTTAAAAATTATTCAACCAACTAAATTGACAAATCAAAACATGATTTCCTACTAATCTTTTTCTGTTTTGTAGGTTTGTTGAAGACATGAGACAAATTATGCTTTAGATTGACTTTGCTTGTTATTAGGGTGTGATATCTCAATTTTGCAGAGATGACATTCTGAAGCTGGAATGGTGAATATAAAAATAACAAATTGATAAAAACAAAATAAAACGACATAAAAGAACAAAACAACAAAGTAAAATGATATAAACAAAATAAAAAACAGAACAGAATGACATAAACAAAATAAAGCAACAAAACAAAATGACTGCAATAAATTAAAACAACGACAACATAAAAACCTTAAAACAACAACAAAGCTTCAAAGCAAAACCACATATTGATATCAACACAATCAAACGACTTGAACAAAACAACAAAAAATCAGCAAAAAAAAAACAACAAAACAAAACTTGTAAGATAGTTTTGGATACTTAGAAATCTATTACCATTAGAATTGAACATTGACGTTTCTTTCCATGATCTTGACACTTTAAATATATTTGAGAACAAATGTTAACTTTAATCGAGAGTTTTCTTAAGTATTTTCAGCTACTTAAGATGTAACTAACTATAAGAGCAAGCTCTTATAAGAGATTGAGAAACTCAGACCCTCCAATTATAGCATTTTCATGTGGTTATATAAAATTTTGGGAATTTGACACTTTTGAATATTGTCCCACAAGAAAATCCTTACGATATTTTCATCTATTTTCTATTTTTTTTATTTTCCCTTTTCTTTCTACTCCAATTTACTTTAATATCTCAAGATCATCTAGATGATTTGAGAGACTAAGTCATTTGTAGAATAGATCATTAAATTATATAAACAGAGTGGCAAATCCTTTCGACAATGATAACAAACCAACAATATGGCGACGAGAATTGGCAGAAATGGAGACATTTTGATGGTTACAAGAAAGTGGCGACTATGCTGGGGATAATTTTCTCTCTCCCATCTCTAGTTAATTCATTTGTTCTCTATCTGAAGATGTTCCATCTTTTGACAGATTGAATAATCTTGTTTATCATATCATAATTAATTCTTTGATTTGAGAGTTATTCATGACTGTTGACCTCATTTTTGGTTGAGATTTAATTTTTCCTCTTCAGTAGCCTAAGGTCTAGCCATAGGACTTTTCCTGTTGACTATTCTTAGAAAACTAGACATGGAACCCTCGGCACTAGAAATTCCAAACTTTTCTCCACTCAACTTGAAGTTCCACATGTTGCTCTCGACCTCTAGCACTTAGTAGGTGGGGTCACTGTGGGGGAAACTCAAGATGAGTCACCCTTAGGATTGGGCCTTAGGGTTGACCTTGTGTGTTGGTCTGGAGCTAAGGCACTCACTACACTTATCTACACTCACAATCATTCACAACCCTGAACTCAAATTTCTAGCCTAGATCCCTGATCTTTTGGGATACTCATGTAGATGGTCCCCTAAACCTACTAGCCCTAGGGCTATGGTTTGGCTAAGACCACTATGTAGAGGACCCAAAATGGGGTTTCCATTGGTCCATGGTTTATTGTTGATGATTGGTATCTCAAATCTACCAAAATACCCATCTTGGCCTTTTACCCCTAAAGCACCCCTAAATTACCAAAATACCCCTCTTGGACCCAAAATCCCAAAAATACCAAAAATTCCCAGAAAATCCCAATAAACCCAAAATATTCCCAATTTCATTTCTCTCAACTACCACATGATGCAATTTGGGCAATTTGACCATCTTTAATGGAAACCCCCAAATTTGCCTTTAAAGACCCAAATTTCCCCAAATCTAACTCAAATGTCCATCAATTTGATCCCAATTGACCCCAATCCCAATCCTAAACTCAAATTCACTTTTGACATGACCAAAATAAACCAAGTCTAAGCTCAATTTGCCCATGATTTCAGCCCAATTTTGATTTGGGTCAAAACCCCAATTTTGACCATATGACTTAATCTCACCAAATTGAAACCACAGTCTAGTCAATTAGCTAATTAAAATTGATAAAATCTTTATAACATTTCTATACATCAAAATCAACCATCAATTGACCTTGGTGAAGCCTCAAATCCATTTGAAATAACATTCATATAAATCAAAATCAACCATCAATTTACCTTGGTGAAGTTTCAAATTTTTTATTTTGGCCTAAATCCAAAATTCCCAAATTTAGCCCCAAATTGGCTAAGTCCCCAAATTTCACCCAATTGATTGCCTTAACCTCCAAATTGGCATCCAATTCATGTTGAAAANCCCAATTGATTGCCTTAACCTCCAAATTAGCATCCAATTTATGTTTAAAACTCTTCATGAGGTCCCTATAAACCATTTACAATAATCAATTTGGACTTAGCCCAAGGCTAACCCAAGCTAGACCCAAGCCTAGCCCAACATGACCAAATTGATTAAATTTCAAAATTCCTTCAAATTGACCCCCCAATTGGACTCAAAACCACCTCCATCCTTCACCAAAGTTATTCCCTATTATCATCTACACCAAATTCAATAGTCAATTGGGCAAATTGACCTGGATAGCCTAACCCAAACCCAAGTTTTGGTCATTTGCACCCACTTGAACCCATGCACTAAATGTGACCTAACCTCCAAGGCCACCAAATAAACTCCACCACAGCCATTAGTTGGATTAGTGACCAGTAAAAACACCATGAAATCACCTAAATCAAGCCATGGACCAAAGGCCCCAAAAATTAAGGAATCTTTTTTCTTAAAATGCACATGCTTAACATATCTTTGCCAAATCCAAGCACATTTGCATTAAATTGCTGTGATGGATTCCTCTGGGTTCCCTGAGTTCTTAGCCACCTCCCCCTAGCCGGTCGGCCAACTTAGTGGCCGGAAAAAGCCCAAAATCAAGAGCCACCCCCATGGCATCTCACCCAAATCAAACCAAGAGGCCAGCTCATCCAATTCAAATTGAAGAGCTCATCTGCCCTCCACCTAAGCACCACAATGCACCCAAACTTATGCCCTGAGAGCCACCCCATGGCCATTTTTATAAAAACTCACCTCCCACGGCCATGGGAGGTCTGTTGAAATTTCCTTAGAGAGACCTCTCCAAACTTCACACTACCCTCAGTGCATTCCAACGATTTTCCCTCACCCATCCCCATTGCCAGAGCTTAATTTTGAGCTTGAAATCCTGCCGGAATCCAAGACAGAACCCAATACACCTCCACACTCCACCAAACTTCAATTGCTTGTGCCCACACCTTCACAAGAGTGAAAGAAGCCAAAGCCCCATCAAATCCCCATTTCACAGAGCCTCTACCATAGCTCTAGACCAACACNGCCTCTACCATACCTCTAGACCAACATCAAAAATCAAGCTTGGTCGAATGCATACCTAGGCCTTACGCCAAGACCAGGGACTCAATCCCTAGCCTCCTTCGACCCCAACGAACGTATTGAGCACCTCTAATTGAAGCCTCCCTTCTCATTGCAAAGGTATAAAACTTCTCCTTCTCCCAAGTTAATTTTGATTCCCCATTTACTTAGGCTTGATATTATGGTACATTAACCGTATGGATGTGTTCGTCTCACTTAGACAAGTCCATAGGATCAAACCTGAAGTGATTTGGTTGTGTATAGGCTAAGATCTTACAGTTTTAGTGTGGATGGGTACGGGATCATTCTATCGGGGACGATGACGGGGAGCCATTTGATCGAGCGTGTATCAAATGAATGGAGGAGATCGAGCCGGACAGCGCTTCGGGACATAAACAGCGGGTCGAGTCAGCAAGCTACGTGGACGGCGGCGTCCAACCAAAGCGCGCCACGCATGCCCTCGGAGCCGTCGTAGGTTGAGGTGGCACGCGTGGTTTAAATAGATAAAGAGGGCTTTTTCTTATTTATTTAAATACCCTTAACTTAGAAAACTCATAACTTTGTGTAGAAAAATCATAACAATAAAATAAAAATACCCTCTTGCTCGGTGAACAGAGGAGAACAATGTTAAATAAATCTCAAGTCCATTTGGTGCATACTTTATCTCTAATTAACTAAACACTATTTTGAATCATTTGATTCTCCATGCATAATGACACATCACCTTGGCTTGGAATTTTAACATGTTGTAGTCTCTGTCAGGGGAAATATTCTCTGATTTTTCCAAAGTCAGAGGAGCTTCCTATACAGAGACCCATATTTTTCATGTTATTACACATTATTTTTTTAAATTAATCATGGAAATTAGCATATTGATTATAAAATCCTAAGAAAATTTTGGAAGGTCCACCATGGCTAGAGAAACCTTTAGAAATAATTTCATGGGTCAAGGCATTTAAAACGTCCTTAATTTTTACAAATACTAAATCACTAAGATACTTAATTTTGAAAAAAATTAAACATTTAAATGACTTGATTTTTTATCTCCACTGTGATTTCTAATCCAGAGAGCTCATCATAAAAATTTCAAAATATTTTGAGTTCATTTGACAATTTATGTTGATTTTTAAATATAAATACCACTTTTAACACTTAAATGATTTTTAAAAATCAAAATATAACTCAAAAAATTATGAAACTTAGTTTTTTTAGTTCTCTGTGATCAGGGATATTTTATAAAAATAAAATTATATTTAAAATAAAAACTTGACTTTTGGCCTATTTGAAATATTTAAATAATTAAAAAATCCAAAAAAATCACAAAAATAAGAAAACTCATGGAAATATTCTAAATTGCTTCCTAATTACTTAGGGACAATTAGAATATTTTTTATGATTTTCTAAATAAAGATATTGAATTTAAAAGCTTAAAAATAATTTTTTAAAGGCCAAAAATGAGTTTACACTAAAATAATTCCAATAAATAAAATAAAAATGAGAAAAAATATAAAATTTTGCTTCTTTGATTTCTCTAACCTTAGGGAGATTTTTCAAAAATACAAAACTTAATTTTCACCACCTAAAATATTTTATTTTTATTAAATATTCCAAAAATTGAAATAATTCTAATAAATCAAAGAGAATTCAAAAAATCATGAAATTTGGTCCAAAGGCTTCTATGGTCTAGGTCTACCTCCAGTAAAAATTTCAAGGGATTAGAATTTACCTTGGTCAAGTTAAGAATTTTCTTTAAAAATCATATTTTTGCATGAAAATACTTACATAAATTAAATTAAATTTTGAAAAATCTCATTTTCTCCTATGGTGTCTTAATTGACCCATGAATGAGGTAGGATAAAAATTTCAAAGTCATTTGAATTGAATTTGAAAATTATGAGGTGTTAGAGCCTTAGAGGTAAATGTGTAATTTTAGAAATTTAGCCTTAATTAACATTTAGGCTTAATTCAAGGAGGGGAATGTGCAACCTCTGTACTTTATCAATTTATTTGATGTTTGAAACACAAGGTGTTAATTGGTAAAAACCAATTTAATTTTCCACATTAAAAAGATAAGTTAATAAATTTCTAATTTATTAAAATTTGGAAGTTTATTAAAATTAAATGATCCTAGACTTATGGGTATGACTTTGGAAGCCAATAATTAATCAATTTAATACCCATATCTTGATTTTCAAATAAAATTTAAGTCATGAATCATGACCACTTAAAGCTTAACCCTTTTCAAAACTAATTAAGACACTCACCTAGGAGGCTTAGTGGTGACTTAGGCTAAATCAAAATTGACTAAATGAGGATTAAGGAAATAAACATAATTATATCAAACATCCTTGAAACACCATTAAGCCCAATTAGGTTTAAAAATCATAATCAAACATACTTGAATCTTAGTGGTGACTTAGGCTAAATCAAAAAATGATTAAACAAGGATTAGAGAAATAAACATAATTAAATCAAACATCCTTGAAACACCAAGTCCAATTAGGATTAAAATTTGGCTAAGTGTTCAAATTACAATAACTTGCCCCTTTAAGGCGTCCAATTAGGATTAAAAATTTGGCTAAGTGTTCAAATTACACTAACTTGCCCTTTTAAGGGTCCTCATAAACTAAATGATGATTAGAGAAATAAACATAATTATATCAAACATCCTTGAAACACCACTAAGCCCAATTATATTAAAAATTTGGATGTGTTCAAATTACACTAGCTTGCCTCTTTAAAGGTCTTCACCCACATAATTTTCAAATTAAATCACAAGTGACAATTACCTCTTTCTTAGGGATAATTGAGACATCAATGTTCACTGAGCATTAGAAGTATTCACAAGATGAACCATTAAGCAACATAATAAGTTCAAATGGACTCGAGGCTTTCCACCAGTTGGTGAAAAGGAGGCATGGACCTGCTTTCCCCTCCTAACCTGTTGGATACCTTAGAGGCCTATTAAACTTAATATTCTTTGCTCAATTAAATCATCTTTAATTAAACTTTTAATGACATAGGGTTAGGAAAACCACCAGGACTTACTTTTCCTACTCTTCATAAACTGCCTTTACATGCGTTTTAAGTTTCAGGTGGTGGAACGAGAAGACTCGCTAGGTACACTTTTACAGTTTTTCAGTGTTGTCTTTCTTGTACTTTCATATTGTACTTTTATACCTGTAAATTTTCATGCTAAACAAAGATGTCACCCTGCATGAAAACTAAAACCATCAGGATAGCCACATAACCATAACCAAAACCAAAACTAAAATCAACCAAGATAAAATTCACCGCCACAACATTCAAAATATAAAATATCTTAAAATTTAATCACAAACATCACACAAAACTACAATTNTTATCACACAAAATCACAACTTTAACTAAAATAAGATGTCTCTATCGGATGATCGGGAATCCCTCTGAGGAGGTAACCTATGGTTGCTAACGAGGCTTCCCACGGTTTAAGTGAAATTATGGAACTCATTAAGTTGGGTTTAGTAAGTTCATTTGGACTAAGTGAATTCAACAGAAAATAGTGGTGCCAGAACGAGGGAACCGTAGGATTCTAACCGGTGTCGCTCTAATAAACTTTAATATGCTCTCATAAAATTTAAAGAACTTTAACCATAATGCCACCTAATTTGACATTATAATTTGATACACTAGAAAACTCAAACTCGTCGCGACCAAACGGATGTCATACTTTCCTTAGTTTATTTGATCGAGCTCATCCTCAAGTCTTGTGTTTATCCTTTGGGATAGATACGGGATTTGAGGTACAATGCTCTTTCATTTTAAACTATGAAAAATATGGGGTCAGTTTGATTTCATACTTCAACGTCCTTCCGAAGCGAACGACGAGATTTTGATTCCGGCGACCAACAGCTTCTTACGGGCAACCCCACAAACCAACCCGAAATAACGCTGACAGCTTCTGGAGACTCCGCTGGTGATATGCTTCTCTCTCCATAAATCAAGAAATATTATCTTCACACATCGGTAATGTGTCCATGTCCCTCTTGGACCAAATTAATTTCCTTCCGTTGGCATACTTTACCCATTTCTATCTTAGGAAAGTACGGCTAACTCCTTAGCCTTCAGGACTAGCTGTTCAACCATCTTTGAACAGAGCAGTTCAGAAGGCCATTAAGGACTTCTTAAATTTTTTATGTGGGGTCAGACCCCCAATAAGTGTGTCGGTGGACTAATTCCACCTGAGCATTTTCTGCCACGAACTGGGTCCCGCACTAGGTCCTAAATTTTTTTTTCTTCACATCTCCCTTCCACATTTGGTTTGCTACTTTGTAAATTAAACCAAATCGTCTTGTGTTGCGCGCACTTTGAAATATTAATTAAATTTTACAACTTTTTGAACAAAGATGTTATAATTACCTGTAAATTCATACCCACCCGGTCTATAGATCATCCTCCATTTTCAGTGCTTGCCCTAAAGATTTCGAGGTTTTTGGCCATATAGCTAATCCTAAAACTTTCTGTTTTAAAGCCCGCTGCGATGGCCTACCAACGCTGACCTTTTCCTGCAACCTGCCAACGGACCACAGTGCCCGTAACGTCGCTCTCACAATCAAGTTTGGAGCTGGATTTGAAGACCTTGAGGTTATCCTCGGGAAAGCCCCATTCATGGTAATGAAGATTGCTTCTGGAAGTTCAAGAGCCGTCTATAGAATTCAGTTTGAACTGTCTTCAAGACTTCCCTGGCTACAAGAAGGCTAAAGCTGCTGTCATCAAGCCTGCTATCCCTGCTACCACTAAGGGAAAAGAAGTGATGGCCGTTGAAGATTTGACTGAAGGATTAACTGTTCCTCCACCGGTGTTTGAGATCGGGTCAAGCTCAAGTACTGTTCCATTGACCTGAACTCAAAGGAGGAACCACAATAGAAGAGTTCGGAGGGCCATCAAAGTTCAGATTTCTGAAAACACACCTGATGAGGAGGAGCCTCATCAAGCTGAAGAGGTATTACCGGAAATTTATCCACTCCTACGAGGGAGTAGATTTCATCCTCTGACAGATACTGATGGATATGAGAGTATCCGGAAGATTGCTGTCGCATTACCATCACTTCATGGACATGGTAAGGAGGGAAAGAAATTCGTCCCCATCACCTGAGTTAGTGCAGTCTTTAGAAGGCTTGCTACTAAAGAAGGATGTTGTGTTAGTGAATTACTTAAACGAGTGGGACGTGCAATTTCCCCTCACATGAAGGATGAAATTTTGAAGGATATTAAGTCCGCTAGAGAATCACATAAGTCGACTGTAAAGTCACCTACCCGTGTTCCCGTCTGGCTCCTTTTGGGAAACCGAGTTGATACTATTATAGTCACCACCGGGACCGCAGGTCGCCGGCCGATTAAGTCAAGACTGGGTCCGAGAAGTTTACCTGTCATTCCTGCAATCACGGAAAAGAAGACAAGACGATTACCTGACATTGTAGCAGGTCTACACCATGGGGAGCATACCTTCCCTCGATATACCGATGTCTCTACTAAGACGTCCCATCCTGAGGTATCATCGTCAAAGAAGAAGAGGGTATGGGTACCTAAGGTCGCTGCACCGATACCGTTCAGTGAGCCTGCAAGACAGGAAGTAAAACAAGTGCCTGAAATATCTGACATTGTCGTGACAATAGTCAGCGAGATGGAGGAACAAGTTGAGGATTTCCATCAAGGTCCTTCAGATCTTAAAGCAATCAAGGAATAGATAATTGAGGAAAAAGTTGAGAAGCTCAGGATTTAGATTTCTGAGTTAGCTCGAGAGCACGAAGTTTCCGTCAATAGTGACAATAAAGACTTTGATTACATTGATTACTTGGAGGAGGATTTCATGGATGTCCATGTGATCGAAACCAAAACTACCACATCTGCGCGCGAGGCTCAACCTCACACTGAAGAGAACGCCATAGATGAGCTGCATAGGGTTATCCTTCTAAGGGATGAGCAAGTTGTTCTGCTGGAGAAAAGAATAGAAGAGATGACTGCAGCTAAGACTGCCATGGCCACCATTCAAGGGCAATCACAAGCACCAATATTGGCTTCTCCCGAGGTTAATCAGTTAGAAATCATACACATTGTAGATGAAAGAAGGGAGGCTACTTCAACAGACAAAAAAGAACAACAAAAGAAGGATTCTCCATTAGGTGCCATGCCAGAAAAAGAGTTCAAGCAAATGGTTGAACAAGTGCGGGAGGCCTTAGCCCAGTCCAAGGGTGGTGCATCAATTTTAAAGGGTAGACCTTACCCAGAGGAGTTCGATGCTGTCCCTTTCCCCAAGGGTTTTGTAACCCCAAACTTCAAGATATTCGATGGGACTGGAAATCCCAGACAGCACATAGCACATTTCCGAGCCAATTTTGGAAACACGAGGAATAACAAAGCTCTACTCTGCCAGTATTTCGTCAACAGCTTGTCAGGGATTGCTTTTGACTGGGACGTTGACTTGCCCAACGGGTCAGTTAAAACATTTTCTGAGTTGGAACAACTATTTGTGAAAAGATTTGTTGGGGCGTAGCATCATGTGTCTATTGGAGAGCTCATGATGCAGAAGTAGAAGCCTAGTGAAACCTTGGCAGACTATATTTTGAGGTGGAGAAACCATAGCATGAAATGTGAACCTCAGCTATAGGAACATCAAGCGATTGAGATTCTACTCAAAAGCATTCATGGGCCAGTAGATTTCATGCTTAGGGACTCACCATCAAATCCTTTGAGAAGCTACTCAGTAAAGCCAGCAGTCTTCAAGAAGAAATGAAGCACTATGGTGTCGCACGAAAGGGCTAAGGTGACAAGAGCGTTCAAAAAGAAATCAGGGGTAATCACAACAGTTGAAAATGAAAAGCAGCCGATAAAGATATATGCAGAAGATCATCATCAGTCTTTGACACAGTACTCTCAAAAACAGAGCAGTCAATCCAACCAACGGCTGTCTCAGGAGGGATCACCTCGAACAGCGGGTAAAAGAATATCCCTGCTAGAGCGACAAAAAGTTGTTTATTCCTTCAAAGAAGAAGTTGTACCTAAAGTAATCAAAAGCTTGATGAAGAAACCAGAATTCAAACTGCCTGATCCAAAGAAACCCAAAGAGGTCGATAAGAAGAATGAACTGAATTATTACCCATACCACCGATTTCTTGGGCATACTATAGACAAGTGTTTCATCTTTAAAGACTGGCTCGAGAAGAACCTCAAGGAAGAAAATATAACAATTCCAAAAGAGTACTTGAGAGAACCCAAAAAAGGTTCCATAAACATGATCTCAGCTGAGTCAATCTCCCCAACTAATCCATATGTCGGAATAGATGGATGGAGTACAACTTGGGATGAACTCAAGAGGGTCCTCGATCGAATATAGGATTCATCAAAACAAGCTTCTATAAATACCGAAGAAGGATGGAATGAAGTATGGAGCAGATCATCCAAGAAGATACTGAGCAAGCTAAAGTTTACATCAAAACAAGTCTCCAGTCAGAGTCTGCAGCATACCGAGCCCGAGATGAAGTTTTTGCCAGAAAATCCATCATCATCAAAGACAAAGAACAAGAAAAAGAAGAGTGTCGCTACCAAGATTGATAGCACGGGGGGTAGGATAGGGGCTGCCTCTACTAGATTGGTTGTCTCGGATTCGGGGAAGAAAATCCTCGAACCCCTGACTTTGTATGATTATCTTTTTGTCCCTTAGGGTCTTATGAACATAATGGTTGTGATTTCGGCTACGTTTTGACTATTTCTGGTAAAAACGTGAATGATTATGACCAAGTTAGTTGCGATCTCAATCCTTAAAATGATCCTCAAATCGTACTTGAGTCCGATGAACTCGTTGTCAAGGCCAAAGAAGAACTCAATGATATCGCTTACGACAACACCGATAACGAAGAACCAACTCTCAAGCGTCATGGTGCACCATTTTCCATCAACTTAGATCTTTCCGACGAAGAGGAAAAGACACCGGAAGATTCAACAATGATATCTCAAGAAGAAGAGATCACAGAAGTCAACCTAAGGAGCAGAAAAGTGTTACCGCCAAGAACAGCTCCAACAGACAAAGGAAAATAGATAATGACTCGAGAAGAGGTAACCCCACCTCCGCCAGTGGAAGAACCACATATTCAAGCCAAAATCGGAGGAACGTATAAAGTAGACTACAACGTGCTAGCTCATCTTAGGAAGTTGCCTGCCCAACTAAGCATCTACAATTCTCTGATCCTGTCAAAGGAGATGAGAGAATCTCTGGTTACAGCTTTGTTGGACCCAGAAATTGCTTAGCTCAGTTGGCTAGCACATCCTCAGATGAAGTTTGCTCGTTGGGAGAACAGTCAGGGGTAACCTTCACAGATGAAGACTTGCTGCTCGGTACCAGCGACCACAACCGTTCGCTCTACATCTCCGTCAACATTGGCAGATTTGTGTTATCCAGAGTTTTAGTAGATCCTAGAGCATCTCTTAACTTGATGAGTCTACGGACGTTAGCATATTTGGACTTCAATGTTCAAGAGCTCATCTCCGATAAGATGATGTTAAGAGGATTCAACCAAAAGGGAGAAAGAGCCCTTGGATCAATTTCATTACTTATGAAGGTTAGAGAACTCGTAACAACTGTTAAATTTCATATCATCAACGCAGAGACCTCTTTTAACGCTCTATTGGGTCGACCATGGATTCATGAGCACAATATGGTTCCATCATCCCTACACCAGTACATTAAATACCGTAAAGATGGTCAAGAAAATTGCATCAAGGGAGATCTACAACCATTTTTAGTGCATAAAGTTCGTATCCATGAAGATGTTGCCTACTACACGCATCCAAAGAAGACTATCTTCTCACGCAAGATTTTGACAAACAAAGATGAAGATTCAGGAGAATCACAAAAAGAAGGCCATACAACTCCGCTTCAACAACCTTCTACCACTCCCCTACAATGAGTTGGTGGAGGTTCTTCTAGCTCACACACTCGAGGTCAAGGCCGGGGACGCAGACGAGGAAAGATCAATTTAATTGTTGAACGGACTAGGCCAACTATCAACATTGGTGATGAAAACAGTTCTGAAGATGAAATAATGATCACAAAGCAGAAGAGACCTCAGTATGAGAAATCCCTAGAAGATATAGAGAGGAATGAATATGAAACAATGTATGATAGGATAAACCACTACGTGAATACTATGACCCTTGCTCTGATTCTCCCTCAAAAAGTCGAGAGTTTAGAGGTCAAGGAAGTCCGTAGTGTTGGTTCAAAGCCGATCAAATTTTACCGCTCTTCTACCTCTACTGAGCTTGAAAAACATATAAATTTGGATGTTGATTCTAATGAATTAATGGAATTACCTTTGGTTTCTTCTCGCCTTGTGTTCAAAAGTTAATTCAACATGGACATTTACCAAAACAAATGCCAAAAGATAAATTTCAACTTTTTGAAAAATTGTGGAATACTAAAAGTCGAGCTCCCAAATCAAAAGAAGGTCTTTGATTTGGTACAGTTGGACCAGTCAATGATTCTGAATTTTGCATGATC
>JXCR01136826.1:16904-61792 GCA_002079205.1 Phalaenopsis hybrid cultivar
TATATATATATATATATATGTATAAATATAAGATGGAGCTGGCTGCTGGAGTGTGTGCTCTACTAGGGTTTCTGAGGAGATGAAGCCTTTCTGCTGCAGGTGGTGTCTGTGGGTGCTGGTAAGGTGATGTTTTGTGCTTCTCACTTGCTTTGGATCTCTCTTGTGGTTTTTTCTGCTTGGTTTTCCCCTGGTTTTATGTCTTTTCAGAAGGGTTAATGTTCTATTGAGTTGGAGTTTTTACATCTCTGGGTCTTCTGTTGGACTGCTGAAATCTGTTCTTCCTCCCTTTTCTCTACTGGATAGATCTGGTTTTCTGTGTTGTGGCTGTCTTTTCTTTTGCAATGGCCACCCCTATTGATGTCCACACTGATTCACATTGGACCAATGCTACATATGTTGGTATTGTTGGAAGAGCTAATGATACTCTCCAAGATCCTGCAAACTTAATTTTCCCTTATGAATTTCACAATGCAGTTGCTGGTAAGGGGTTTTGCCCTTGCATCCACCCCCTTGGCACTAAAGGTGGAGAAACTCCTGTTTATTTCTCTGACACTGAAATTGCTTCACTGAATGAAGAAGTTAGATTCACTCTAGTTGGAAAATTCCAATTGGGTCACCCCAAAATGGATCTTGTTAGAAGCTTTTTTGATTCTCTGAATTTATTGGACAATGGAAGCTTGGTTTGAAAGATGGCAGACATCTTCTTATCCAACTGTCTATGGAAGAAGATTATGCTAGGATTATTGCTAAACAGGCAGTCTTAATAGCAAGAGTTACAATGAAAAGATACAAATGGACTAGGGATTTTGACCCAACAAAGGAGCCTCCTGTGGTCCCACTTTGTTTCAAGATACCTGGTCTCCCATTACCTTATTTCAAGCTAAATGCCCTTTTTAATATTGGGAGAGCACTTGGTACTCCCCTTAAGGTAGATGCTCCTATCTTCAATAAGGAAAGAACTGCACTTGCCAGAATTCAGGTTGAGAGAGACATAACCCTTCCAAAGATAAAGAGGATATGGATTGGTTCTGAAGCTGATGGTTTTTGGCAGGATATAATTGCTGAACAAAAACCTTTCTACCGTCAACACTGTAAAATGTTTGGTCATACCATTGAGAGATAAAATAGGCTCCACCCCCCTACAAAAAAGTCCTCAGTGAATCAAAGGGTAGCTAGTCAAGCTACTAAGCCGGGACCAAATAATAATCCCATTAAAAATGTTCAATTGATTGACAGTGCTGCTGTCATGCAAACCAGTACTACTCCTTCTACCAACTAAAAAGCTCCAAAAATTACTGATAGTATTCCCTCTGGTGATCCTCTAGGGGGAACTATCAGAATCCCAAGATATTAGGGAAGTCACTCCAGGAAGAGTGGTGAGGGCAGAACCCAATGAAATCACTATAATTACCTCTCCCTCCCCCACACTTAGATGAAAAGAAAAAATTGTGCTGAACAGTCCCCTAGTCACTGAGGCTGTTACTAAAATTGCTGATACTGCTATTGATGAATTGCAACAGACTTCAGAAGAAGATTGGCAAGTTCAAAAAACCAGGAAGAAGAAAAAACAGGCTTCTGAGGTGCAACAACTATTACAAGGAACTAGTTTTCTGAAGAATAAAGGGAAGGCTAAGACTAGTAATGACTCTACCTCTACTTAAAATAGAGGAAGAACTAGATTAAGGTCTCAACCTTCTATTCAATTTCCTCCTATCAATGATTAGTATTCCCCTTTTAGAATATCATTGATCCTCGTGATTAATATTTTGTGTTGGAATATTAGAGGAGTGGCTCACCCATCCTCTCTTACGAGATTGAAACATCTCATCAGAACCCATAAGATTTGGTGTTTTGCCATTCTTGAGCCTATGATCACCAAATATCCCCAGACTATTACCAAAAAGTTTTCCAAATTTAATTTTTATGCTAACTCTAATAATAAAACTTGACTTTTTGTAAGACCTGAAATTCAGTGCACCTTGCTTGTTAATCATCAACAATTTTTTCATATTCAATTCTCTATTGGAGCACAGGTGGGGTATGCTTCATTTATATATGCTAGCAGTCTTCCCAGACACCAACAAGAATTGTGGCATGAGCTGATACAGTTGGGACAGCAGATTGACTCATTTTAGATTTTAGGTGGTGACTTTTATTGCATTACTTCACCAACTAAAAAAAGAGGGGGTAAAGCCCTGTTACCTTCTCCAATTAACAAATTCAACAACTTCATCAGTGGTGCTGGATTATTTGATTTAGGCTTTCAGGGGCCTAAGTTTACTTGGAAAAGAGGTACACTGTGGGAAAGACTGCATAGACTGCTTGACAACTCTTTATGGTTTCAAACTTTTCCTTACTCTACTGTCACACACCTTGCTATGTATGGTTCTAATCATAGACCTATCCTTTGCTCCATACATAATACTGTCAGACCCTCTCATACTCATTTCAGATTTCAGAATATGTGGGCATTACATCCTGATTTTCTTAAGGAAGTTGATAAAAATTGGGAGTCTAACAATGATGCAGACCCCCTGGATCAGACTGTGGTTCCTGCAAAAGAATTTAGCCTCTTATCTGAAAAAATGGAATTTGGATAGATTTGGCAATGTCAATGAGCAGCTTGATGCCATCCAAAAAGAAGTTCATAGACAGGAGGAAGGCTTACAAATGGGGATGAATTCTGACTTTGAGGTCCATCATACTAAAGAGAGACTTCTTGCACAAATCAACTACCAGGAATGTTTCTTAAAATAGAAAGCAGCTGCCTCTAAATTCACTGATGGGGATAGAAATACAAGATACTATCATGCTTGTATCAACTAAGGAGGAAGTGCAATATTCTCAACATTACTAATACCAATGGTCAGAAATTGACCAATGTTGATGATATTGCTTGTGATGCAGTACAATACTTCCAAAATTTGTTTACCAACAATGAGTCTGACAGAAGCCCAATTGATGCAGATATATTTTCTAACTGTCAACATTATGTTCAAAGATTAAATCTCACTAATATTCCTTTGGAAGAGGAGATAAAACTTACCTTAGACTCCATTGATGGTATTAAAGCTGCTGGGCCAGATGGATATACCTCAACATTTTATAAAGCCACATGGGCCAGGACCAGTAAAGACATTAGCAAGATGTTCAAAATTTCTTTCTTGGTGTGGATCCTCCTAGATATTTCAGTTCCTCTACCATCTCTTTGATACCAAAGAACCAAAATAGAAAAACTTGGGGGGATTACAGGCCAATCAGTCTAACTAATGTGATCTCCAAAATAATCAGCAAAATCATTATTTTCAGGATTCAACCACATCTCCAATATCTCATCAGTGACAACCAAGTTGATTTCATTAAAGGGAGAAATATTAGTGATAATATTCTAGTTGCCCAGGAACTCCTATTAGATCTTGACAGAAATTGTAGAGGGGGAAATGTCATTTTCAAGCTTGATATAAGCAAAGCATATGATACCATCAGCTAGGAATTTATCCTTGACATTCTGTCTGCTAGAGGCTTCAATGAAAGTTTTATCAATTTGATTCACAGATGGCTGAAATGCAATGCTCACTCAGTTTTGATCAATGGCAAGTGCCATGGCTTCTTTAATGCTACCAGCGGCATCAAGCAGGGAGACCCTTTGTCTCCAACAATTTTCATTCTTGCTTTGGACTGTTTGTCTAGACAACTGAATAAGTTGTTTACTGACTCGCCTCATTTGGCTTATCACCACAGTTCTAATATCCTTATAAGCCATTTACCTTATGCTGATGATATTATTATCTTTTCTAATGCTTCAAAAAATTATGTCAGGAAAATACATAAATGTCTTCTACACTTCCAACATACTTCAGGTGTGACTCTTAACCAATAGAAATTTCAATTCATTGTTAACACTAACTCCACCTCTCAGATCAAGCACTGGATTTCTGATTATACTAGATTTAGCCATGCTAATATCCCCATTAAATATCTTGGAGTACAACTACTCAAAAGCAGAACCACACAAAAACAATTCCAGGAAGTCATTGATCAAATCAAAGCACAACTAGAGAATCAGACTAACTCCTTCTTGTCCAATGGTGGGAGGATCACTACTTTGAGGAGTATTTTGACTGTAATGCCTTCTTATGTCCTCCAAATGTTCTCCATGCAAAAGGGTACACAAGTAGCTATTGGAAGGATTTCAACAATTTTCTCTGGTCAGGTCAAAGGAAACAATTCTACTGGCTCTGTTGGCAGAAGTTATGCAAACCTTTGCAGGCTGGTGGGCTTGGCTTAAAGACTTTCAACACCTGGGTTTCATAAACCTTTGCAAATTATGGATCAGATTCAGAGCCCAGGATAGTCTTTGGGCAAGATTTCTAAAAGGGAAATATTGTAGAACTGTGCATCCTGTATTGATAACCAAAAAATTGGGGGATTCCAAATTGTGGACCAAACTATTGAACATCAGAAATAAAGCTTAGGAACTTTTCATATGGGAGCTGGGAGATGGACAAGTAAATTTTTGGTTAGATAACTTGGTTAGCAATGGGGAGAAGCTTGAGTGCCTTACCCCCAACCCCAACTATAATTGTTAGGTCAGAGATTATTGGTCCGCTAATCAGTGGAACTGCAAAATGCTTAACACTGTTCTATCTAGTGAACATGTTAGATGGGTTAAGAATACTCCCTTCTCATCTAGTTCCAAAGACATAATTATTACTAAATAGGCTTATTTCCAGAAATTATCTGCTTACATTTATCATCACTTCTTTAATTGGAATCAGATGCCTTGGGGAAAAGCCATTTGGGGAAAACTCCTAACCCCTTCTATGTCCTTCTTCTGTTGGAGACTGTGGCACTCCTTACTTCCTAATGATGACATTTTAAAGATGAAAGGGTTGAGAGGGCCTTCTATCTGCCCATTATGCTATGATGCTGAAGAAACCTTGGACCACTTATTTTCCTCTTGTGATTTCTCCCAAGAAATTTGGTCAGGTTAACTCAAGCTTCTGAATATTGATACTTATAATGTAAGTTGGCTTAAGTCTTTTACTTGTTGGGAAGATTGGCATAACAACAAGCTTTTGGTGATCCCTTATATTGTGGCTTGGTTTATATGGATGTGCAAAAATCATATCAAATTTGATGAGCAATTTCCAGCGTCATATTCTGTGATACTTAACTGTATCTCTTATATTTAGAAATTGATCAAGTTACACCATTTCCCCAATGTAATAAAAAATTGGACCTCTGACAAAACTAATTTTCTTCCGCACTCTTCCAAATTAATCTTTTGGAGCCCCCCTCCTACTGCTTGGTTGAAGGTCAACACAGATGGCAGTTTCTCAAATGGTTATGCTGGAATTGGGGGGAGTCTTCAGGAACTCTCATGGTACCCCCATACTGTATCTCACTGCTCCTACTGTGGAACTTAATGCTTTGGAGGTTGAATTCAAAGCTATTTATTGGGCCATTAGAATTGCTTGCTACTGTCATCTGGGCCCTTTGATTGTGGAAACTAACTCTACTATTTACATTAACATTTTACTCCATGATGGAACTCCTCCCTGGAATCTAATCATGTGGAATAGACAGTTGAATGCCCACTTACACAGCTGCAGGGTGAAATTTAACTACATCCCTAGGGAGGGCAATTGTCCAGCACATTGGCTAGCCTCCCAGGGTCGGAACACTGAACAATCTTATGTTGAGGAGGCACTTAGACCAAACTTAAAATTTTTTCTGAATGGGGATAATATGGCACTCCCCTACTTTAAAACCCTGTAACTTTTTTGGAGCAATAGATATAATTGTAAAGCTAATGAGATATATATAGATATATACATATATCTCTTTACTTTGTTTGGTGTAGCTACTATATATATGTGTTCATATATATATATATAGAGCATGTAGGTTTTTTCTGTTTTTCTTCTTCTTTTGGGAGGGCTTATTTCCCCATTACTTGTAAACCCCTTTGGCTATTAACATGTAAGGAGCCTTAGTTGCTCTTTCCTGGTAATAATTCATCCTATAAATACTCTTAATGCTCAGTGAACATTGATGTCTCAATTATCCCTAAGAAAGGGGTAATTATCATTTATCATTTAATTTGAAAATTATGTGAGTGAGTTCCCTCGAAAGGGAAGTTAGTGTAATTTGAAAACTTAGCCAAATTTTTATTCCTAATTGAGCTTAGTGGTGTTTCAAGGATGTTTGATTTAATTATGTTTATTTCTCTAATCACCTAATTGGGCTTAGTGGTGTTTCAAGGATGTTTGATTTAATTATGTTTCTTTCTCTAATCCTCATTTAGTCAATTTTGATTTAGCCCAAGTCACCACTAAGCCCTTAAGACCTAGGCGAGTGTCTTAATTTACTTAATTTTGATTTAGCCTAAGTCACCACTAAGCCCTTAAGACCTAGGTGAGTGTCTTAATTAGTTTAATTAATTTTTAATTTAGCCTAAGTCACCACTAAGCCCTTAAGACCTAGGTGAGTGTCTTAATTAGTTATTTAGCCTAAGTCACCACTAAGCCCTTAAGACCTAGGTGAGTGTCTTAATTAATTTTGAAAATTAAACTTTAAGTGATCATGATTCATGATTTAGATTTTATTTGAAAATCAAAATATGGGTATTAAATTGATTAATTGTTGACTTCAAAAGTCATACCCCAAAGTTGAGGATCATTTAATTTTAATAAACTTCCAAATTTTTGATGATTTAAAAAAAATTATTAACCTAATTATGAAAGTGGAATTGGTTTCTACCAATTGACCAATTGACCCCTTGTGTTTCAAGTATCAAATAAATTGATTAAGATCAGAGGTTACCCATTCCCCTCCTTAACTTAAGCCTAAACGTTAATTAAGGCTAAATTTAAAAAATTACACATTTGCCCCTAAGGCTCTAACACCTCATAATTTGTCAAATTCAATCCAAATGACTTTGGAATTTTTATCCTACCTCATTCATGGGTCAATTAAGACATGAGAGGAGAAAATATGATTTTTCAAAATTTATATTAATTTATATATTTATTTTCACGCAAAAAAAAGGTCTTTTCAAACAAAGTTTCTAACTTGACCAAGGTAAATTCTAATACCTTGAAATTTTTAGTAGAGGTCGACCTAGACCGAAAAAGCCTTTGGACAAAATTTTATAATTTTTTGAATTCTCTGTGATTTATTAGATTTATTTCAAGTTCTTGGTTATTTAATAAAAACAAAATATTTCAGGTAGTGAAAATTAAGTTTTATATTTTTAAAAAATCTCCTTAAGGTCAGAGGACTCTTAGGAGCAAATTTTGAAATTTTTTGATTTTATTTTTGATTTAGTGGAATTAACTTAGTGAAAACTCATTTTTAGCCTTTAAAAAAATTATTTTTAAGCTTTGAAATTCAATATCTAAAACTTATTTTTAGCCTTTTAAAAGTTATTTTTAAGCTTTAAAATTCAATATCTTTATTTAGGAAAAATATTCTAATTATTCTGTGATTAGGGAGTAATTTAGAACATATCCATGAGTTTTATTATTTTTTAGGTTTTTATGAATTTTTAATTATTTAAATATTTAACATAGGCTAAAAATCAAGTTTTTTTATTTTAAATATAATTTTATTTTTATAAAATATCCCTGATCACAGAGAACTCAAAAAACTAAGTTTCATAAATTTTTGAGTTTTATTTTGATTTTTAAAAAATCATTTAAATGCCGAAAGTAGTATTTATCTTTTAAAATCAACTTAAGTTGTCAAATGAACTCAAAATATTTTGAAATTTTTATGATGAGTTCTCTCAAACCACAGTGGAGATGAAAAATAAAGCCATTTAAATGTTTATATTTTCCAAAATTAATTATTTTAGTAATTTGGTGTTTGTAAAATTTAAGGATATTTTAAATGACTTGACCCATGAAATTATTTTCAAAAGCTTTTCTGGTCATTATGGACCTTCCAAAATTTTCTTAGGATTTTTTAATCAATTTACTAATTTTCATGATTATTTTAAAGAAATAATAAAGAATAACTTGAAAAATATGGATCTCTGTATAAGAACCTCTTTTGACTTTAGAAAAATCAGAGGATATTTCCCTTGACAGTGGCTACAACATGCCAAAATTTCAAGGCAAGATGATGTGCCAATAAGCATGGAGAATCAAATGATTCAAAATAGTATTTAATTAATTAAAAATAAAATACGCATAAAATGGTCTTGAAATTTATTCCAAATTGTTCTCCTTTGTTCACTGAGCAAGAGGGTATTTTTGTTTTATTTTTGTAATTTTTCTACACAAAGTTATGAATTTTCTAAGTTAAGGGTATTTAAATAATTAGAAAAACCCTACTTATCTATTTAAACCGCGCGTGCCACCTCATCCTACGATGGCTCCGAAGGCATGCGTGGCGCACTCTGGTTGGACGTCGCCGTCCATGTAGCTTGCTGACTCGGCCCGCTGCTTATGTCCCGAGGCGTCGTCCGGCTCGATCTTAGCCATCCATGTGATACACGCGCGATCGGACGGCTCCCCGTCATCTTCCCCGATAGAATGATTCCATGACCGTCCACACTAAAACCCTAAGATCTCAGCCTAGACTCAACCAAATCACCTCGGGATTGATCCTATGGACTTGTCTAAGTGAGACAAACATATCCATACGGTAATCATGCAATTAAATTAAGCCCAATTAAATGGAGAATTAAAATAGGCTCGTGATGAGGTGAGGTTTTATACCTTTGCTCTGAGAAGTGAAGCTTCGATCAGAGGGGTTTGGCACATTTTTTGGGGTCCAAGGAGGCTAGGGATTGAGTCCCTTGTTGTGGTGTAAGGCCTAGGCATGAATTCGATCACGGTCAGATTTGGGTGTTGGTCTAGAGCTATGGTAGAGGCTCTGTGGGAGGGGGATTTTATGGAGTTTTGTCTTATTTCACTATTGTGAAGGTGTGGGTGAATTTAATTTGAGTTTGGTGGACTGTGGAGGTGTGTTGCGTTCTGTCCTGGTTTCCAGCAAGGTTTCAAGCTCAAAATTGAGCTCCGACAATGGGAATTGGTGAGGGAAAATTGTCAGAATGCACTGAGGGGATCTTAAGGAAGCTTTGTGTGAAGTTTGGAGAGGCCTCTCCAGAAAAAATTTAGTACACCTCCCATGGCCGTGGGAGGTGAGTTTTTGTAAAAGTGGCCAAGGGTGGCTGTCAAGGCACAAGTTTGGGTGCGTTGTGGTGCTTAGGTGGAGGGCAGAGGAGCTCTTCAATTTGATTTGGATAAGCTAGCCTCTAGGTTTCATTTGGGTGAGGTGCCATGGGGGTGGCTCTCAATTTTGAGATTTTTTAGCCACTAGGCTGGCCGGCTGGCCAGGGGGAGGTGGCTAGGAGCTCAGGGAACCCAGAGGAATCCATAACAATTTAATGCAAATGCGCTTCGATTTGACAAAGATATCTTAAGCATGTGCATTTTTAGAAATATAATCACTTAATTTGGGGGACCTTTGGTCTATGGCTTGATTTAGGTGGCTTCATGGTGTTTGGACTGGTCACTAAGTCCAAATAATGGCTTTGATGGAGTTAATTTGATGACTTTAGGGTGGTTAGGTCACATTTAGTGCATGGGTCCAAGTGGGTGAACATGACCAAAACTTGGGTTTGGGCTAGGTTAGCCATGTTAATTGGCCCAAATAAATGTTGCATTTATTGTAGATGATCATAAGGAACAACTTTGATGAAGAATGAAAATGGTTTTGAGTTCAATTGAAGGGTCAATTTGAGGGAATTTTGAACCTTAATGAATTTGGTTATGTGGGCTAGGCTTGGGTCTAGCTTCGGTTAGCCTAGGGCTAAGTCCAAATTGAATGTTTTAAATGGTCAATAAGGGCCTCATGAAGAGTTTTCAACATGAATTGGATGCCAATTTGGAGGTTAAGGCAATCAATTGGGGGAAATTTGGGGACTTAGCCAATTTGGGGCTAAATTTGGGAATTTTGGATTTAGGCCAAAATAAAATAGATTTTTCATGAAGAGTTTTCAACATGAATTGGATGCCAATTTGGAGGTTAAGGCAATCAATTGGGTAAATAGTTTTGAATATGAATTGGATGCCAATTTGGAGGTTAAGGCAATCAATTGGGTGAAATTTGGCCAACATGAATTGGATGTCAATTTGGAGGTTAAGGCAATCAATTGGGTGAAATTTGGGGACTTACTATTTCCAAGATTAATTGGATGCCAATTTGGAGGTTAAGGAAATCAATTGGGTGAAATTTGGGGACTTAGCCAATTTTGGGCTAAATTTGGGAATTTTGGATTTTAGCCAAAATCAAATGGATATGAGGCTTCACCAAGGCCAATTCATGGTTGATTTTTAGGTATAACTTGGGTTAGCCTAGGGCTAAGTCTAAATTGACAAGGCAATGGGTTCAATTTGGTGAGATTAGGTCATATGGTCGAAATTGGGGCTTTAGCCTAACTCAAAATTGGGCTAAAAAAATGGGCCAATTAAGCTTGGATTTGGTTTGATTTGGTCATATGAAAAGTGAATTTGAGTTTAGGATTGAAATTGAAATTGAAATCAAATTGATGGACATTTGAATTGAATTTGGGGAAATTTGGGTCTTTAAAGGCAAATTTGGGGGTTTTGGTAAAGATGGCTCAAATTGGCTAAATTGGGTCATGTAGTAGTTGAGAGAAATGAAATTGTGAATATTTGGAATTTATTGGGATTTTCTAGGAATTTTTGGAATTTTGGGTCCATGAGGAGAATTTTGGTAATTTGGGGGTGTTTTAGGGTAAAAGGCCAAGATGGGTATTTTGGTAGAGTTGAGGTACCAATCATCACCAATAAGCCAAGGATCAATGAAAACCCCATTTTGGGTCCTCTACATAGTGGTCTTAGCCAAACCATAGCCCTAGGGCTAGTAGGTTTAGGGGACCATCTACATGAGTATCCCAAAAGATCAAGGGACCTAGGCTAGAAATTTGAGTTCAGGGTTGTGAGTGATTGTGAGTGTATATGAGTGTAGTGAGTGTAGTAAATGTCTTAGCTCCAGATCAACACCCAGGGTTAACTTTAAGGTCCAACAGTGACTCATCTTCAGTTTCCCCCATAGTGATCCCACCTACTAAATGCTAGAGGTTAGGACCAATATGTGGAACTTCAAGTTGAGTAAAGAAGAGGGTAGAATTTCTAATGGTGAGGGCTCCATGTCTAGTTTTCTAAAAATAGTCAATAGGAAAATCCTATGGCTAGACCTTAGGCTACTAAAAGGGAGAAACTAAACCTCAACCAAAAGTGAGGTCAACAACTTCCTAAACATCATTAAAGAGCATGGGGAAGTTTTCAACACACTAATCCCCTTATTAAGCTTTGGCATCTTTAGAAATCAGTGGCAAAAGCTCTCAAGCAATGGAATTGAAATTCTTTTGGAAATTTTTATGATAATGTTAAATAGGCAGAAAAGCATTTCACATCCTTGGAAGCTGCTATGGAGCCTGGCCAAGTTGATGAAGCCACTCTTTTGGAAGGTATTGAAAATTTTTTATTTGTTAATGAATGACTGAAGCAATTTTTGAGGCAAAAGGCTGGCGTGAGTAGATTTTTGGGGGGAGATAAAAACACCAAGTATTATCATGGATGTATCAAGTATAAAAGAAAGTATAATACTATTCACAAGATCTAAGATGCTGATGGTAGTTGGATTACTGAATATGGGGCCATTGCTAGAATTGCTGAAAGTTATTTTATTGATCTTCTTACAGCTCCTCCTACTATTTTTATTCTCGTCGATCTGTAGCTATTGCAGGAGGATCAGAACTACACTAAGGAGCTCCAACTTACCCTCACTCCTTTAGAAACTTAAATATGGGAGTCTTTAAATAATATTGATAGTTCTAGAGTTGTCTACCAGATGGATATACTTCAATCTTTTACAAAAAAGCCTAGACTACAATCAAAGGATAAGTGATTGCTACTATCCAAAGTTTCTTTCTGGGGTCCCCTTTATTTAATTACTTTTCTTCTTCTAGTTATGTACTTATCCCAAAATCCTTTGATTCTAGTATTTGGGACCATTTTAGGCCCATCAGCCTCATGAATGTCTTATGTAAGACCATCAGAAAAATAATTGTTGTCAGGCTTCAACCTCACTTAATTCACCTCATCAATCCTAACAAAGCTGTATTTGTGAAGGGCAGGTCTATAAAAGATAATGTAATGCTTGCACAAGAACTGTACTTGGATATTGATCAGCTCCACACAGGTGGGAATCTCATTTACAAGTTGGATCTCAAGAAGACATATGATACAATTATTTGGCCCTTCATCTTAGATATTATTAAAGCAAGAAGTTTCTCTTAGTAATTCTATAATCTCATTTCTAGATGGCTACAATTCAATGCTCACTCTATTCTGCTAAATGGCCAATCACATCGGTTCTTCTCAGCCTCTAAAGGACACCTCTCTCACCCTCCATCTTTATTCAGGATATGGATTATTTCTCAAGATTCATAGGTAAGTCCCTGCTGCAGAAATCTTAGGCAAAGTTCCCCCTCAAATCTAATTTGGAGGTCACTCATCTTATCTATGTTGATGATATTATCTTATTTTCTAAAGAAAATAAGAATGCTGTCAGACAGGTTCAACAATGTCTTCAACACTTCCAGAAGGTCTTTGGCATGACTTTCAGTCCATCTAAATGCCATCTTTTTTTAAGTAAGAAAACTAATTTTTAGTCAAACAATGGTTTTCTCAATTCACTAGATTATTAATCTCCTCTCCTTTCAAGTATCTTAGGTTGCCAATTATCAAAGGCAAAGAAAAATTGGTGCAGTTTGATGAAGTCATAGCAAAAATTGATACTTAACTCAACTGTTGGAAAAAATCTATTTTATCAAATGGAGGTAGAATCACCATCTTGAAAAGCATCTTAACTTCCTTTCCATCCTACATCCTACAAGTCAATGTTATGATAACAGATTCCTTTGGTCAGGCTAAAGACAACAGCTGCGCTGGGCAAGCTAGTAGAAAGTCATTAAGCCAACCCTGGCTGACAGTTTGGGATTCAAGGGCCAACAACAACTCCAACAAGTTAATATGTGTAAACTATAGATTAACTTCAGGCAGCAAGACTCTCTTTGGGCCAAATTTGTGAAAGTTAAATATTGCAAACACTTTCATCCCAACAAGATTAACGAGAAGCTGAGAGATTCCAGAATTTGGGTATAGATGTTAAAAATCATACAGCAAGCACAGAAATTAATCATGTGGGGCCTGGGAAATGGTAGAATTCTCTTATGGTTGGATAATTGGTGCCTTCAAGATCTGCTATTGCTTAGACCAACTGATTTTAGTCCCAATCTCTAGGTGTCTGACTACTGGAATGGAGTTTCCTGGTGTGAGGAGACTCTTTAGTCTTTGTTGAACCCAATTGTTGCTTCCTGTATTTCCAAAATTCAATACAATAGAAACCCAGAAGAAAAGTTAGTGCTGGACTCTTGAAGATTGCATACCTTATCTAAAGCCATCTACTCCAAACAATTCAACTGGGAGTCTATTCCTTGGGGGAAGTCCATATGAATAAGTTCCTAACTCCTTCTATGTCATTTATCTTGCTGGAGAACCTTTCATAAGCTAATTCCTGTTGAAGATCTTAAAGTTAAGGGTCTGAGAGGCCCTTCTAGATGTCATCTATTTCTAACAACTGAGGAGTCACTACAACACTTTCCTTTGAATGTATCTATGCACAAAATGTTTAGAAGGACCTCTCCAAGGATTTGGGGGTTAACCTGATTTCTCTGGAGTAGTTCACTGTTGATTCCAGTTGGAGTGGTGGGCACCAAGTCAAACTTGGACCTGTTCCGTTTATTGTTTCTTGGTTCCTTTGAATGGCTAAAAACAAAGCAAAATTTGAAGACCTGTTCCCTTCTGTGCTACTCACTGTAGTAAACTGCAAAGCTTTCATTTGCAAATTGATCAAATATAAGGGATTTCCTGAAATATGCAATGTTCAAAACTCCCCTCTCGCTACCTCTTTTACTGTTTCTAAGGTTTTTTTCAGAAACCCCCCATCATTTTATCAAGGTTTATTTTGATGCCAGCTTCACTAGCTCTGGGGCTGGCTTTTTTGGTATGTTTAAAGATTTCATTGAGGCGTGTAAACTATTTTTATATTCTCCTATGATTGCCCCTGATTCTCTAAAGACTGAAGCAACTATTATCTACTAGGCTATCAAATTGGCTGTCAAGATGTATTAGGAAAACCTTCTTGTTGAAACTGATTCTGCTCTACTCATTCAGATGGTTGCTGGTTGATGCAGGTAGATTTAGTTGTTAATTATGCAAATATTTTTCAATATTACACAATACACACGGAAGATACAATAGCAAATAAGAAAATTAATCCTAATAAAATAACTTCAATTAATATAGTTTTATCTTTTAAAAAACTTTAAACTGTCAAATCCCCCTTAAAATAATGCAAGTATATGTATCGCTCAAGCAATAAAGGGCTCTAATGGAGTCTTAGATATTAATCCCATAGGGAAGTTTGAAATGTCTGTTAATAAGTTCTTAAGATTATAATGTAAAATATAATTTTAAAAATACAAAAAGTAAAGTGCAAAGTTTGAATATTAAGTGACAAGTGAATGCTAATTAAATGCAGTTGAAAGACAAAGGTTACAAAACTAAATGTTAAACTTTCAAAAGCAAATTTATAAATTTTAAAACTAAAATGTTGTGACGGAAAGTTTAAATTTAGGAAGACATCCTTACCCTTTACAATGAGTATATGGATTGTGAAGAAAAATTAATCATTTAAAAAAATACATATATAAACTGTTTTGAGTCAAATAAGAACAATCATATTCTTTACCCTCTTCCGAGTGCAGAAAGAACATTGACTAATAATGAGTTTGGTACCTAATTCCATGGTTAGGCTGGGATGATACTTGTTGCCACTCTAGAGCTTTCACTACTCTCTCTCATGAGGGCTAACAATCTCGCATCCGTTTCTAATCAACTAGACCAAATTGGGGATTTTAATCTATCACCTTAAAATCTCCAATTCTATATCCAACAAAGTATATTTCTCTATTTATTTACACCCAACTCCATGGATGAAATACTCTTTCATGAAATCAAATGTGATTCTCCCCATGCTGTAGAAATCATAGCCCATTCAGAAAATATGTTTCTCAACACATTTTAACATTTCATTTGGCTAGATCGGAAAGTAAATGAAGATCCAAGTTCAAATCATCAAAAATTTTCTACATTTAAAACTATATAAAATAAAATCAATTCTTCACAAAACCATATCTAAAAGTAGGGATAAGGATAAAGAAGACTACTCAAAATTCATGAGTGGAATACTACAAAACATGCATTTCATATATAAAAATAAGTTTACAAAACAAAAGAATTAAAAGATACAACTTATATCACAATCCTTCCCAAGTAAACTCCTAGAAGTTCTCTCCTAGCGTTTCCCTCTTGACAGCCACTCTCAATTTTCTCTTAGAAGTGTAATGAAGAAGAAATCTCTCACATTCTCGCTCCTCTTACAATCCTGGAAGAAAATCTCCAAGCCCTTGACTTTCTCTTTCTCTCTCTAACTCTCCTTCTTCATGCCACACTCATCACGCCTCCCCCCCAAAAATCTTCTCCTTCAAGCCCTAGACTTCCCTCTCTTTTATCACAGGCTGCATCCCTCCAAAAAGAAATCAAAATTCCCCTCAAAATTCTCTCCAAATGTCAACTCTTTTGAATTCAAAAGACATGTCCATTGATCCAAGAGACATATCCCTTCATAAAAGAACATTCCAAAGTGTCTAGATTCAATGAATTACTTCAAGGGGTGTTTATAACAAGTGTCCCTTTGAAAATTTCCGTAAAATTTGTCTTGAACCGTGTTAATCCTCAAAAAGTCGTCCCTTGCGCATCTGGCCCCAAATTTGGCACGTCATCGCTAACTCTCTGTCAAATGGCGCATCTGGCCCTAATAAGGCGCATCATGCGCCAGTTTGCTGAAGACCGCGTTGTTCTAGGTTTTGGCGCATCTAGCGCCAATCCCGCACATCATGCGCCAGAATTCGAATATTTGCTATTTTGGCTCCAAATTTTGTCTTTTTTACTACTTTTGCTTCAAATGACTAAAATTAATATACTTGCAACAAAAATATGAAAATACCCTTCTTTAAAGTGTAATATCACAAAAAATAAACATAAAATATATATTTAAAACAACATATTACTTTGGTGTATCACAGGTGTAACCCCCCCCCCCGGGCATATTCTACAATAGCTAAAAACCAGCCAATCTCTTAGGAATTCTTGCCAACTCTCTTTTGGTTTTAATTATAGGGAATGAAATAGGCCTGCTAATTGGCTTGCTAGATTGGCAAGTCGTTCAGAAGGTGCTTTTGTTTCTTCTACTCCCCCTCCCCCTCTTTCTTTATTGCTGAATGGAGACCTCCTTGAGGCCCCCTATCTCAGTATTGTAACCCCCTCTGTTAATTAATATATTTTCCTTTCGTCAATAATAATAATAATAATAAATATATATATTGTAAAGGAGTTAGTTCAGCTCCAACGTTCATTCAAAAAAGCAAAAAAGTACAAACAGTGTGGATCCTTAAATAGAAGGGGATCACACACCAAAACAGGCCCATAACCCTTAGAAGCTCTAATAAAAGGGAGAGAAACAATCTCCCTTCTAAAAAAAATCTAAAGAAGGACATAATCTGTTTATACTTTAAATTGTTTTTTTTGGATGGGTTCTTTAGTAGCTTTGTGGAATTATTTTTAGTTATATTTATTCATTGTCAAATATGCATGTGTAATATGTTCCATGTTATGTTAGAGAAGTGTAAATATTCGTGATATTGTTATCTGTTGTAAAAATCTGATTTTTCTCTAATATTTTATTTTAATTTGCTGTAGGACTGTGTCCATTTTGCGTCGAAAAAGTCTGACTAAAGGAACCATAAAAATTTGTCGATACTAGTCCACCTCAAGGGCAAAATAATGGACTCACAATATGACTCAATTTTGTGTCCATAAGACCGGACGCATTTTGTGTCCACAAGACCGGACGCAATTTTCCTAGATAACTTTTAAGTCCGCATGAATGACGTCGCAACTCATACACATCAACACTACCAGACCTAAAAACTGATACAAAATATTTGCTTCTATCACGGTACATGTTAATCGCTTTTGTGAGGCCTCACTTCTGCATGGTCCTTAATAGTGATTAGCATCGAAATATTTTTTCTACTACCGCCGGTATTGTCTGATTGTACGTTTTGTATTTTCTATAGTGCATTGGACTTGTTCACTTGAATAGTATTGTTGGAAGGACTCTCAACCAAAGACAAATGGTGAAGAGCAAGAGAAAATTCTCAACTGCGGGAATCTGAGCATTTCCGTGTTTGCAGTCCATCGAGCAAATTTAATCAGTCTCCCACACACTGACACGATAGACTTCAAACTCTTTTTTGCGATTGATGACTACCAACAACTCGGCTAAATTGAGTTCTCTCATCTTCTAAGAAAAATCAAGCTTAATCTAATGTTCCTATAGTTAAATTTATTGAAGTTGATGCCTTAGAATATCTCCAGGCTAATAATTCAAAACATACATCAGACGAGCGAAAACCTCAGGTAAAAAGCTTTATTCAGTTTAATTAAAAAAAAAAATTTAAAAGCTTGTGCCTTCTTTTTTAATTGTAAAGAAGATGAGCCTAACAGATGGTAATAAAGGTCACAATAAAAATTTACAAGGGGTTGTGTCTCTTTTCAAAAGTATATGATATTTAAATAAAAAATATGTAACTGCACGTGCAAAGATAACGACAGCATTCGCGCCCAAGTATAAAAAATAAATAAAACACTTCTTTGAAGATATCACGAGATCATGAGAATCAATCATAATCTTTTTTTCTAATTTAGTATCTTTAGTTTTGTCTTATTGCTCTTGAGCTGATTAAATAATATTTTTCAATAGTTATCTTCACGAAAAAAGAATATTTGTATGGTCTCCAAAGCATGAAAAAACGAAAGGAAATGTTAGAAGAATCTTGCACTACTATAATCTAGCCAAAAGATTTTTAAAGATATTTTTAATATTTAGTTACTTTACATTCATTTGTTAATTTTAATTCACAACTGATTTCAATTGTTGATCAATCAAGTAATATACAACGTAAAAAATTGAAAAAAATTTATTTATTTATTTTATTTTCAATCAATATGTTACTTGTCGAGGCATGCAGAGATTAAGTTACTAGTTTCATGCGAACTCACTTCCCTTAACATATTTATGAAATGATAATAAAATGAATTTAAAATTAATGATATTATCTACAAAACAGATGCTAATTACTATCCAATAAATAACTAAAAGATAATTAGTTACTATTGATAACAATGCTCTAAGTTAAACATTTGACCTGTTTAAATAAGAACTTTACAAGTAATTAATATATTGTTACATCTTTACAAATTTATAACTGAGGGAACTTTTGATATTTGTAACCATCATTGGCGCTATTTCGCATTCATAACGGTTTGGTTAGGCTGGTGCTAACATCTTGTCATCCGATAATTATTCAGTTGGCTCCCAATCATTCCGCCAACTGAGAGTTCCTTGGTTAACAGAAAGGTTGTTGGGCAACCTTCTTGAAGTGTACCCATCATAGAGACCATTTTGTCTTTAGGATGAACTTAGAATGTTAGGCAGAGGGTGTCGTCGTAATCTAGAGGGTAATTGTCCTTCAAACTAGAGGTTTTCATGTAAGCTTGCCAAGGTGTTCTAGGGAATGATCAATGGTTCTCTCTGTGTGAGATCCCGTAACTTGGAGGAGGTCGATGATATACAAGCTTCCCTCAGAATAGGTGCATAATGATTTCTTTATTCGAACATACTTTTCTTTTTTCAACCCATCATCCGAGTAAGTGAAATTAAGCTTGACACCATTGCCTATGGATTGTCTTGGTGTAGTCCTTCAGTATCCATTTAGTGTAATTCATTAAATTTCTTCAAGAATCATGTGGTCATATTTTTTATTTACACATTTTGTTGATTCCCTTAATTCTTTGAAAAAGAGAACTATAATAAGAATAAGAGTGTTGAATAAAAAAATTATGTTTTTTATTGTATTTTAAGTATTACTGAAAATTAAACTCCCAGATTCCTATGTCTATATTCCCTATAAATAGGGTGTGATAAAAACTTCCCATTATCATTTCCAAAGTTTCCACCCTTCAGTTGGTTTTAATATAAGATACTAATGGGGTGCACGAAGAGACCAACTAATCAAAATGCAATGTTGAGGTTATCTAGACCCCTGACCGAGAAGATTCACCATTCCTCGAGTGAGAAAATGATTAAGTGTGGAGCACGTCACTGACTCCCAATAAAGTAACATGAAGATGAAAGCCCACAACTACACCAAAATAATTCGTTATTTTAAGTATACATTTTATGCTTATTTTTGGTGATATTGCACTTTAAAGAAGGGTATTTTCATGTTTTTATTGCAGGTATATCATTTTGAGACATTTAGGGCAAAAGTAGCAAAAATGAGAAAATTAGGAGCCAAAATAGAGGACTCTGTGATTTTTTGTGCAAGAGGCGCCAACTTACAGAAAGCTAGCGCCTGAAACGCCAGAACCCAGAACAACACATAGCTCCTGAAGCGTCAAAAATGGTATTTGATGGATTAAGGCAATTCAGGATGAAATTTGAGCGGATTTTGAATGCTTCAAATGTTTCAAACACACCATGGAGTGATACAATGCATCTAGACACTTCGGAAGGCCCTTTAATGAAGGGATTTGTCTGTTGATTGAGTGGACATGTCTCTTGGGATTCAAAAGGTGTGACTTTTGGAGAGAATTTGGGAGGAAATTTTGAATTCTTTTTGAGAAGAGGCAGCCACTAATTAAACTGAGAAGGAGTATAGGGCTGAAGAGAGAGAGAGAGAGAGAAGATAGAGAAAGTTTGGTTGTGGTGTGAGAGAGAGTGAGGGACTTGGAGATTTTATTTTAGAGTTGTAACAGGAGAGGGAAAGTGAGAGATTTATTCTTCCTTACATTTCTAAGAGAGAATTGAGAGTGTTTGTAAAGAGGAAAATTTCTTAAAGAGAACTTCTAGGGATTTTCTTGTGAAGGAGTGTGAGATAAGTTGTGTCTTTTATTGCTTTGTTTTGTAAATTTGGTTTTATATATGAAATCCGTGTTTTGTTGTTTCCTTTTCATGAATTCTAAGTAGTCATCTTTATTTTTCTCTATACTCTAAGATATCACTTTTTGAAGAATTGATTTTATTTTATACGATTTTAAATGTCAATAATTTGTTATGATTTAAACTCCGATCTTCATTTACATTTTGATCCTCCAATTGAAATGTTAAAATGTGTTGAGAAACATATGATCCGAAAGGGCTATGATTTCTACAACTTGGTGAAAGTCACATTCAATTTCATAGGTGAGAATGTAATCCATAGGATCAAGTGAAAATAAATAGGGAATATACGTTGTTAGACACAGAATTGGAGATTTTAAGGTGAGAGATTAAAATCCCCAATTTGGTCCTGTTGATTGGAAATTAATGCGAGATTGTTAGCCCTCAGGCGAGGGAGAAGTAGGAGCTCTCGAGTGAGAGCTGGTATCCTCCCAACCTAACCACAAAATTAAGAACCAAACTCTAGATTACCCAATGTTCTTTATGCCCTTGAAAGAGGGTAAAATGATTGCTCCAATTTGGCACAATGTAATTCTATCTACATATATTTTTTTTTATATGATTTTGATTTCTTCAAAATCTATATACTCATTATAAAGGAGAAGGATGCTTTCTTAAATTTGAATTGGTAATCATAGAAACTTTATTTAGTTTCTATAATTTTACTTTTGAAGTTTAGCAAATAGTTTAATTAACTTAGTTCTTTTAACTACATTTCATTTAGCATACACTCAATAACTTCAGTTTTAAATTTCGTACATAAATTTTGTAGTTTGAATATTGTGTTTTACATTGTAGTCACACAAATTTCCAACTCCCAGTGGGATTGATACTTAGGACTCCATAAGAGCCTTTATTACTTAAGCGATATTTATACTTGCATTATTATTACGAGTTTGACAGTTTAAATATTTTAAAGATAAAAGTATTTTCACTAAAAAAATTTTTATTAGGATTGAATTGCATATTTGTTGTTAGTGTTGTCGTGTGTGTTTTGTAATATTGAAAAATATTTACAAACGCAACAAATAACAAACACCGCATCAAGTTTTTGGCGTTGTTGTTGGGTAAGTAACGGTAAATTACTTTTTAATTTAAGACATTTTATTTAAACTGAAAAACTTATTTAGTTTAATTTTAATACTTTCAAATTTTAGTGTGTTTGCTTATTTTAATTGCTTATTATGTTTTTTTATTCGTAGTTTAAGATTTTAAAATTTAGTACCTTACGATTATGTGTTAAAAAAACAATGAGAAAAATTTGAAAATAACAAAAATAAATATTTAATTTTAGGAAAATGGCTTGTAATTTAAATTATTCTAGAAATGGAAATGAACATCATCAGAGACCTTTAAGAGATTATGTTAATGCTACAATAGGTGAAATTCATTTGATAATACAAAACCTTGTTGTAGCTACCAATTCATTTGAGCTTAAACCTGTTATTATCCAAATGATACAAAATAATCAATTTGGGGGAACACAAACTGAAGATCTTAACTTACACCTTGATAGTTTTCTATAATTGTGTGCATCATTTAAATATGACGGGGTGTCAAATGATGTTGTCAGACTTAGACTTTTGCCTTTTTCATTAAAGAACAAAGTTAAGATGTGGTTAAACTTGTTAGCACTTGGATCTATCAAAACTTGGGGAGCCTTATCACAAAAATTTTTATCTAAATATTTATCACTATAAAAACTACTAAGCTTAAAAAAGATATTACATTTTCTTTGTCAGTTTGAAGAGGAATCAATTTTGAATCTTGAGAATGATTTAAAGATCTACTTAGAAAATGTCCACACCATGCGTTGCCAGATTGGTTAATAATTCAAACTTTTTATAATGGATTGGTTGGATCTCTTAGATCTATAATTGGCGCTGTTGTTGGTGGATCATTAATGTCAAAATCATTCGATGAACCATTTTCGTTAATTAAAGAGATGACTACTAATAATTTTCAATGGTACTCTAAAGGGTAAATCCAATAAGAGTAGCTTGTATTCATGATTCTCATGCAATAACTTTTTTGGCTAGCAAAATAGCTACTATATCGAAGAAGATAGATCAATGTGGAATGAATTATTCTCAGACAACACGTGTGCTTGAGAAAAACTAATTGATACAAATGAAAGAATCTCAATATTCTTGTGAGACTTTAAATGCAATAAATAATCATTCTAGAAATGCTTATTCCAATTATTATAATCCTTGTTGGAAAAATCATCTAAATTTCAATTGGAGTAACAATAACTCTAATGCTAGAAATCTGCAATGGGGGAATAATGCTGCAAACTCATTGGGAAACTCCAAAAATCATGGAAGTCCAACTTATAAACTATATTACCCTTTAAGTTTTAATAGTAATTTGTAGAGTACGTACAACAAATTATCAATGAGGAATTAGTTTTGGAAATGGGAAGTCAATTACAAAGTCAAGGAGCTACAATTAGAAACATGGAAAATCAATTGAGATGTATTACAACTGCACTTAGCAATAAACCTCCAAGAATTTTGCTTAATAATGTTGATGTAAATTCTAAAGATCAAAACAAAGAGTAAATTAAGTCTACTCAACGAAGAAGTGGAAAGAAATTGGAAACTAAAGTTAAAAAAGAAGTTGAAGTTGAAGATGAAAAAGAAGAGGTGGAAAATGATAAATCTAATGAAGATTTTCATTTTGAGTTAAAGTTTCCTATGAAACTAATGAAAATTACTATAGAAAGATCACCTCCTTCATTTCCTCAAAGATTGAAGCAGAAAAATAAGATAACCAATTTTCAAAATTTTTGGGTTTAGGAGACATTACACCTACAATTGTAACTCTTCAATTAGTTGATCGTTCGATTACCCACCCTAAAAAAGTTATAGAAGCTGTTTTGGTAAGGGTTGATAAATTTATCTTTCGTGTGGATTTTATTGTATTAGATATTGAGGAAGATAAAGAAATTTCTTTTATTTTAGGAATATGAACCCAAAAATATAGTTGTGTAAAAATTATAAAGTTGACTCCGCTTTACAACGATGTCAACAACTTGATGCGATATTTTATGAATAAGAAATTTAAGCAAATTATGTTTGGATTCTATGCAAGTATACGCATCGTTATCAAGTAATATCAGACTTTCTATTTAAGTCTCAAATATCGATCCCACGAGGAAGGTTTAAATTTAAAATGATAAATTAACTAGAAAATTAACATAAATAAAACGAAATTACTGTCAATACTTTTGAATTTTTTGAGATACTATCAGAACTAAAATATTAACTACTAGAAAAATAAAATGCAAAGTTTAAACAATAACTACTAAAATATGTTTTATATGATGAAATTTTATAATATGAAAAAACATCTTTCCCACTACAATGAATTTTTGGTAAAATGAGATGAGATAATTTGTTTAAATATGTATTGTGTCAAATAGGAACAATTTTAATTCTATATCATGATTTAGTGTTATAGAAAATCATTGGTCATTCTCACGTTTTGTCCCTAAATCCTTTGTTAGGCTAGGAGATACCGACTCTCACTCCAAAGCTCACACTTTCCTTCCCCTGAAAGCTAACGCTTGCTTTAGTTCTTAAACACTAAGACCAAATTTGGCATTTTAGTCTGTCATCCTAAAATCTCCAATTCTACCCCCAAAAAAGTATATTTCCCTATTTATTTGGACTTAATTCCAAGAATGAAATACTTTTTCATGGAATTAAATGTGATTCTCACACTAATTATAGAACTCATACTCCATTTCCTAGATCATATATTTCACAACATATTTTAACAATTCAATTGACCAGATTGTAAAGTAAATTAAGAACGGAGTTGAAAAACCATCACAATTTATTTTATATTTTAAAATTGGCACATCAAAATTATCTCTTCATTTCACCATATAGGGAGAAAGATAAAGAAATTACTCAGAATTCATGAGAAAGATACAATAAAATATAAATTTCATATATAAAAGAAAGTTAATACAACAATAATAAACAAACAATACTTATCTGAAACTCTTTCTCAAAGTAAATCCCTTGTAGCCTCTCTTAGGAGATGTAGGAAGAATAAATCTCTCACTTCTCCGTCTCTTTAACACTTCTAGAGAAGAATTCACAGTTAAACTTACCACAAAAACTCAAAACTCTAAAGAAATAAGTGACTAATGGACTCTAAGTGGTTGTGGGGAATGTGCAATAGAGTGGAAGAGGTGGAAAGCGATTGAAGGGGGGATTTTCTAATCATTTTATGCTCTAAATAGAGCATATTGTCAGTTTTCCAAAAGATGCATCCAAAAACTCTTTAAAAAGCATTTAAATTTGTCGAATCTTCTCGAAATAGGTCTTTCACCAACATTGTCACTGTCGACGCCCATTCTGGCGCCGTCGGTGCCGGTGGCCCATGAATTAATTCAATGCTCTCTGTTAAATTGCACCGTCGGTGATGCTTCTAGTGTCGTTGGTGTTGAGGATAGTCTGATCTCTATTATGTAGGTCTGCGTCGTCCTCGTCCATTCTGGCACCGCGTCGCTGAGTATTTCTTCAAAAATGCCATTTTGACTTCAAATTCCATCCTTTTTGCTTCCTTTTTGCTTAAAGTCCTAAAAATTAACAACCTACAAGAAAATATGAAACATACCTTTCTTTAAATTGCAATATCACTAAAAATGAGTATAAAGTATAGGTCTAAATATGCATGTATTTTTAGTGCATCAAAATCCCCCAAGCTTAAATGTTATTTGTCGTCAAGTAACTCTTTTACTGCATAAGAATATGACTCATGACAAAGAATTTAACTTCTAGATTTCTATATTTTAGTCAAGTAAATGTAATAGCATAACTTAAGAAAAATGTAAAATAACTTTAGTTAATACTAAAGGTATAAGAATATCTAGCAGTCAAGTCTAAGATTTTTAATCCTCTATTTTTTTTAAGGAAAATTGAAAATTTTCATATTAAAGCCACTTAGATTATCTATATGAAAATGAACTTCATGAATCTTTACTAGTAAATTTGCTAATACTTAAATATAAGTTTAGAAAATGTAGACAAGCCTTCTTCTTTAAGTTGCTTCAAATGAAGCCAAATTTTAATTAGGCATCTCCTCAAGCTTCTCCTCACATCTTTTTCTTTTCTTTTCTTTTCTTTTAGGATCATTTTCAATCCTTTTTTCTTTTCTCTTTTCTTATTTTTTTATGTGAGGATTACTATATCTACATAGTCTTTAATGATTTTGAACTTCACTATCCTTTCTTAAAGTTAAAAACTTTGCACATTCCATCACTTTATAAAATTATATTAGCTTTAAGAAATTTTCATAAAGTTTTATTCTTTTCTTCTTACATGAATCTCAAAGATTTTTTAACACTTCAAAAAGATGAATCTCAAATCATCATATGTGCATTTCTGACCTCTATATTTTTCATTTTGTTTTCCATCTTGAAGATATCTCCCTGTTAGATCATTAATTGTTCCATAAGTCCCTGGAGAGTAGGGGTACTAGAAGTAGAAGGAATATTCCTACTCCTACTTCCAGATCTCCATCCAATATAAGAATCATAAGTCTTAATATTTTCAAACCCAATAGGTTTTAGAGGTTCAATTCCCTCCTCATCCATTCTAAAATGAACTCCTGCCTGTTCACATAGTGTAAAGATCATGGTAGGGTGTGATAAACTACCAGTAGTCTCTCTCAAAGCAATAGAACAAGTGTTTCTATAAACAGTAGAGCCTACATCTATCATTCTCATTTGCTGGATAAAGAAGTTCAAGATGGTTTTATCTTTTGTAACCTCACTATGATGATTTGTTGGTATCATTTTAGTAGATATAAAATAATGTCAAGCCTTAGATACCATGTTTAACATAGAAAGAGGGAAGTTTACCTTAACATTATTCTTCACCTTCCAAACTCCACTTCCATCAGTAAGAAAAAAATGACTTCATCTAAGGCCTCATTTGTAGCAAAAAATGATTTGTACTGACAGCTATACACATCGTCTAACTGATAAAATTCATTAATTTTCTTGGATTAAATTCTATCATTTTCCCACTAACAAAAATATAGTCTTTAAAAGTTTCATTAAAGTTGGCATAGAACTTCATCACTATACCAATAATAGCCTCGGTAATAAAGTAACAAAATATCTCTCATTGCCGAGCATTAATTAATCTTTTGACTTCTCCACCCTGATTTTTAAATCCTCGATCCAGAATTACTTTCTTAGTTATAAACAAACTATTGAAATAAATGTTAGCCTTGTGGTTGACAAACTTTTGATCACCATAATCCACCTTTCTCGTTCCCTTGCTTATTCTTGGTGCAATGGTAATCTAAGAAAATTTGATAAAATCCAAATAAATTCCTAAAATTCTAAAAATCACAACGTGGAACATTTTAAACTTAAGTCTACTAAGCAAGAGTTATTCACCAAAGGATTTTCTCAAATCTTCTCAAAAAATTTCAAAATTTTGGATCTCGGAAATGTAAGATAATCCTCGATGAAAATAAAAAATTTTGGGTTCAAAGTGTTTCTCTTACCGAGAAAAGATGAAATCTAAACTTCTTTTGCCTTAAAATCCCCTCAAATCGAAGTAAAAGTAAGCCCTAGGTGCACAAATTGAAGGTTGAAGGATACCGAAAGGGTAAAAGTGGTGTTTTTACTGTGTAAATCCCAAATTTTAAGGGATTTGGGCACTTTCGGGTCGAGGCCGCTGTCGACGCCCATTCTGGTGTCGTCAGTGCCAGTGGCCAAAAATTCAATTTCTCAATTTTTGCAATTTTCAACATTTTTTAAATTCACTCCAAAGTCTAATAAATCTTTTTGAACATTAATTTTCATCTTAAAATAATTCACAAACCAGTATTTTCACAAATAACACCAAACTATCTTTTATATATAAAAATCTAATTCTTACAAATGCACTTTTCTAATCACACTTTGACATACAAAATGCAAACTAAATTATAATTCAACGTCAAAATCAAACCAAAACACTAGAATGCTGACAAAAAACTATATGCACATTCAAAGTTTATAGAGTTCTAAAGAAAAGTAAAGTAAAGTAAAGTAAATTAAATCCTACACAATCACCTTAAAAACACAATTACTTTAAAATAGTAGAGAGTCCAACTTTTTCAATTATTCTACTTCATCTTCAGTACTTTCTTCTCCTGTAATATCTCCCATACACTGGTAATGGACGTACAAATTGTAGAAAGGTCGGTACGGGAATTGATCAGTCAAATTTTCATTGATCCATCTATTTTTCTTGAACATCTGCACCAAACCTGCTTCAACTGTTCGAGTATAATCAAAGTGTTCCTTCATCTTCCAATCTAAGTGATCAAAAAGGTAGTTAAAATTTACTATTGCATTAATAATACTATAAATTTCTCTTTCGATTTTCTTTATTTTCTTCTCCAAAGTTATTGAACTTCCAAATATTTGTGATGAATAACCCAAAATAATATCTACTGCTTCATTTTCATTCATAATATAATTTTCATCAACAGGAATCATGGGCTCCCAGGGTAATAATACTTTCTCCCAACTTTCAAAAGACATTTGAAATTGACTGGAAAGTAAGAAAATCGTAGAAGGATGCCCTGGTCCATATATAGGCCCATTCATAATAATACCCATAATAGATTTGAAAATAATCGATCCCACATCAATGGGCTTTTCCATTTGAATGCAATAGTTTAAAATTGCACATTCTTTTAAAATTTCACATTCATTCATGGTAGGGAGTAATTTTGTCGAGATGAAGAAATGTCATTGTTTTGATATTGTATTAAGTAGTGAAGCGGAGAAACTAACGTATCCCTCATCTCTGATTTCCCAATTATCATTTTCATCCGTCAGAAAATGATATACATCTTGCATTATATCTCTTTTGGATAAAATGTGTATAGTGACAGATTGACACATTTTCTACCATATACAAATCATTAATTCGAGGTGGAGTAAATGGTACAGCCTTACCTCGAACGAAGACGACTCAAAGTAAGTTAGCATAGAAATTATTTACCACTGGTACAACAACTGCAGCGGTAGTGTAGCATAAAACTTCCCAATGTCTCTGTACAATGATTTTATCTATCTGAGAACTTGGATTAATCAATCCATGATTGACAAAGCCTCTCTCCTTGATAAGTCTTTTTTTTAAAATGACTTTGTCCTATAATCCCTACGTGTTAAAACTAATAAACTTTTTCTATTGAAAACTCTATACCTGGAAGTATTTCTAGAATTGGAAGCCATGGATTTCAAAATTTGGAAGTTTGTGGTTGTCCAAGGCAGTTTTTAGGCCTTTAAAAGCACCTCCGAGAGGTTATTTCAAAGTACAATCCCGCCAATGTCTATCAAATTCATCCTGAATGCACGGAACTGCATGAGACGCTGTCGACGCTCCCAATGGCGTTGTCGGTGCCATGGCTCGTGTAGACGGGTGCTGTCGACACCCATTCTGGCGCCCTCTTATTTTTTTGGTTCAATTCAATTCCAAATTTTCCTCTAATACCAATATTTGTCTTAATTTATGATATATACAATTGTGTAGGTGTTGATCTCATTTTTTTTAAGGTCTATCTTTTCCCTCTTTAGTAGCCAGGTTCTAGCCATAGGACTTTCCTGTTGACTATCCCATGACTAGAAAATGGACCCTCACCATTAGAAATTCTAAATACTTCTTTGCTCAACTTGAACTTCCACATATTGGTCTTAACCTCTAACACTTAGTAGTTGGAGTCAATATGGGGGACCTCAAGAGGAGTATCCCATAGGATGGTCAGACTTTAGGACTAACCCTGGGTGGTCTGGTGATGGCTGAAAAGGCTTGCACACACTAAAATTTCTCACATACTCCAAACCCTAAGACCCCTTGATTTGGTCCCATGATTCCTTTTGGAAAGTTTATATGAATGAACCTATACCCCTAGTCTTTGGCTAAGAGGTTTAGAACCAGCATATTGAGCATCCAAAATGAATCCTCATATAGCTCCTATTGGTTTGGCATGGCTTCATGGCTTACTTGCCCATTCTAGCCTAAAATCAGCAAATTACCAAAATACCCCTACAACCCTAATTTTTGCCGAAACTCCCAAAATTACCCAAAATAACCAAATTTACCAAAAAAATCATCTCAACCCACTCACCACTACCTAAATTGATCAAAATTTACCAAAATCACCAAACTTCTACAATACCCCTAAAATTGCCAAAAATTACCAAAATGCCCCTCATGACCTAAAAATTCCAAATATTTCCAAATATTTCAAAATCATCCCAAATATTCCCAATTTCTATTTTTGATCATCAATTTGACAAAATTACTTCAATTTAACCAAAAGCCCCAATTTTCCCTTAAAGAACCAAATGTCCCCAAATTAACCCCCAACTTTAGCTCAATTGAACCCAATCTTGCCCAATTTCAATTCCAAGTCAAAATTAAGTATCCCCAATACTAATATAAGAAAAATATAATCCTAATCCAATTTTATCCAATTGTAATCCCAATTTTATCAAAATAAAAAAAACCCCAATTTTGACCATTGCCAAAATCCATCAAATTAGCCCACCAATTCAATTCAGAACCACTTGAAATTTTTCCAAACCTTTCATAATATCCCCCTACACTAAATTCAACATTCAATTTGCCCAAGTTTTGGCCCAAATTCAATTTGAATTTCAAAAGCCCAAGCCCACCACATTTAATTTTAAAAGCCTAAATCCAAAGCCCACATGACAATCCTCTCTCTTCATCATCCATCAGATAAAATCATTCCTAAAGTCCTAAATTCAAAATCAAATCATTAAAAATCAAGCATCATGCCAAAATCTACCAAAAATACCAAAAATTCCAAAAAACCCTTCTCATGATAATTAGCCAAGCCAAAGAGGAGCCATTAAGCCACTCCCAAGCCATATGCAAGCCATGAGAACCATGCCACATCACCATACTATTAGTGGCAAGATGCCAAAGTACATTCAAATATCCTTAAGATTCTCTTAACCCTTCCCTTAAATCACCTAAAACCCATACTTAACCAATTGGATAGGGAGCTTACTAATGATTGAGCTGAACCATCTGATTTCTCTCAACACCCAAGCCAACCCAAATCCATGACTTGACCCAATTTGAGCCAAAATAGCCCTTCACATATCCTATTTTAATTCAACAACTTTACAGATGCCCAACCTCAATTGACTTCACCAAACCTAAGCTCCGACCTCCCACCTTGGCTGCCGGAAAAGCCACCCCCCAAGTGCTCCCCCATGGATAAAAATCAGAAATAAACCCATGAAAGTTGGCTCATCCCAATTGAAATTTTGCTCCTTGTTGGAGTCCACATAAGCAACCTAAAGGACCTACCAATTGCCCTTGGTGGCCTCTCCTTCCTCCTCTATTTAAACCCACCCTCCATGGCCAAAGAAAGAGAGCTTGAATTTCCTTGAGGAGACTCTATCAAATTGCTTCCAGAGCTTCCTTGAGATCTCTTGAGCTTAACATAACAACACCTAGCAATTAAAATCCACTACTCGAGCTCAATTTTGGAGCACAAATTCAAGGCCAAAATAGGACACTCCAAACCTCTACAAAATCAAAATTAATTGCACCCACACCATCCCCACGATGAGAGATGAAGATCCCCCCAAAAACCCCATCACCAGAGCACCCTAAGGTGGACTTTGATTGGATCCCCAAATTGACTTTGGTCAAAATCATATCTAGGCAATTCACCACTGCACAAGGCTTAATCCCTAAGCTCTTTTGACCCTCATGAAGCTTAAACAAGCATCCAATCGAGGCTTCCCCTCTTGGACTAAGGTATTAAACTTTAAACCAAAACCAAGATTCATTTAATTCTCCATGAGCATAGAGTTGATTTAGGGTTCGATTAAATGTATGGATGTGTGTGTCTCATCAAGATGAGTCGATAGAAACAAACCTTACTTCATTTAGTTATCAAGGGAGATATTAGGGTTTGAAGGTGGACGGTTCTCAGGCTAGAGGATTTGTGGACGATGACTCATGGCTGTTGGATCACGCATTTATTGAATGAAAGGATCAAACGTGTGGACGGCGGCGTCGAATGGGAGTGTGTCGCATGGAGTTTCGAAGTTGTCGTAGGTTGATGTGGCGCCGCGTGGTTAAGTAGATAAATAGGGCTTTTTCATATTTATTTAAACCCCTAGAACTTCAAAAATCCATAACTTTTTGTAGAAAAATCAAAAAAATAAAATAAAAATACCCTCTTGCTCAGTGAAAATAGGAGAACAATGTGGAAATATTTTCATGCCCATTGATTCAAATTTTATTTTTATTAATTAAATGGTGTTTTTCTTATTTTAATTCTCCATTTTCATAGACCTTTCACCATGACTTGATTTTTTTGGCTTTCATTCTACATGCTGTTAGGTATCTCCCTTGTTTTTTTCCAAGGTAAGGGGAATCTTGAACTAGAGATATCTAATTTTCAACTCAATAGCCCCTATTTTGGTATAAAAATCATAGTAGTTAAAATACTCATTAGAAAAACACAAAACTTGTTTTGGTAGGTTCACTGAGGTGAAAGGACCCTAGGAAGAATATCAACTTGATTTAACTCATTAAAAACTATCCTAATTGTCACCAACACTAAGAATGAAAAGAAAATTAAATTGGAGTAATTATCAAGGTAAACGACATAAAAACTATTCCACACTGTAATTTATTATTAAAGGAGCTCCCCATATAAATTTCAAGTCAATTGGAGTTAATTTGACTTTTTAAATAGATTAATTTAGTGAAATCACAATTTTGGCATTAAAATAATTCAAATAATTAAAATAAACCTCAAAAAATTATCAAATTTGTTTGGGGAGCTCCATATGACTGGAGGAACCTAAGAAAAAATAAAATTAGAATTAAAATAAAACTTCATGGCTTACTTGCCCATTTTAGCCAAAAATATAAAACTTATTTTTCCATTTGAATATTATTTTATGTTTAATTATTACAAAAAACCAACAAATAATTCTAATAATTAAATTAAACCTCTAAATATCAGGAAAATGTGTCCAAGTGGTCCTCTAACCTACGTGAGCCTCCAATAATTTTCTTAAGGACAGAATTTTTTTTGATTGAGTTATTAAATTTTCATTGAAAATCCTTATTTTTGCATTAAAAGTAACATAAAATTAAATAAGTTCACAAAAAACACATTTTCTCCTCTGATGTTCTAATTAACCCATGAGTGAGGTAACATAAAATTTTGAAGTTGTTTGAGTCAAATTTAATGAATTATAAGGTATTAAGGCTTTAGGGGCAAAAGGGTAATTTTGGAATTTAAGGCTTAATTAATATTTAGGCTTAACCAAAGGACTAAATGGGCAACAAATGATCTTAATTGATATATTTTGATGATTGGAATATATAAGGGGTATGTGATAGAAACCAATTCCATTTTGGTCTAATAAAGGATAAATTTGTAATTTCTTAAAAATTAATGACATTTGGAAGAGTATTTAAATAAAGAGATACTAAGGTAAGGGGTTTGATTTTAGAAGATCATAACTCACTAATTTCAAACCCCCAACTAATAGTTTTAAAATGATTTATAATTCATGATAAGGATTAAGAATATAAATATTGAAAATCTTTTTTAAAAAATTTACAGATCTACCCATTAAATCTTAAGGGCTTAGTAGTGAGCTAGGCTTAATCAAAATTTTGTCTAATGACGTTTAGAAAGTAACCTATAATTTATTTAAAATCTTTCCAAACACTACAAGCCCATTCTTTAAAAATAAAATTAATTAAATTCCTTAATTGAGTTGAGTTGCCCCTAAGAGTCTTTACCAATTTAACTCATAAATGAGACATCAAGTGATAATTACCCCACTTAAGAGATACTTAAAACATTATAATTCACTGAGCATAAGGTTATTAACTAGATGAACTATATAGTAAACATAATAAGGCCAAAATGAACTCTAGATAATTCGAGGGACTATGAAATGTCTAGGGTATTACCCGAGACATCTTTATGATCCTTTAGAAATCTTGAAGGACATCAGGACTTATTATGATTTGCTTAATGGATTCATCTTCAAAATTTAGATCCACTAAAGAATGACATAGGATCTAGTATGCGCACCTCAAACTGTATAATCTACTTTTACAACAATCATGCTTTAATTCCTGAAAAAATTATATATATATGCCTTGCAAAGACACTAAAGTTTCAGGAGGAGGAATGAGAAGACTCGACAGGTACACTTTTACAGTTTAGAATACTTTCTTTTCTTGTGCTTTCTTCTCTATAATTTTATGCTTACGAACTTGCATGCCAAACAACGATGTGACTCTGCATGAAAACTAAAACTGCTAGGATAGCCACAAAACTGAAACAAAAAATCAAAACTAAAATCAAATAAGATAAAACTCACTGCCACAAAATTTAANTAAAACTGAAACAAAAAATCAAAACTAAAATTAAATAAGATAAAACTCACTGCCACAAAATTTAAAATAAAAAACAACTCAAAATTTAATCTTAAAAATCATAAGACAAAAATTGCAACTAATCTAAGACGTCTCTATCCCCCAACTAATAGTTTTAAAATGATTTATAATTCATGATAAGGATTAAGAATATAAATATTGAAAACATTTTTTTAAAAATTTACAGATCTACCCCTTAAATCTTAAGGGCTTAGTAGTGAGCTAGGCTTAATCAAAATTTTGTCTAATGACGTTTAGAAAGTAACCTATAATTTATTTAAAATCTTTCCAAACACTACAAGCCCATTCTTTAAAAATAAAATTAATTAAATTCCTTAATTGAGTTGAGTTGCCTATAAGAGTCTTTACTAATTTAACTCATAAATGAGACATCAAGTGATAATTACCCCACTTAAGTGATAATTAAAATATTATAATTCACTGAGCATAAGGTTATTAACTAGATGAACTATATAGTAAACATAATAAGGCCAAAATGAACTCTAGATAATTCGAGGGACTATGAAATGTCTAGGGTATTACCCGAGACATCTTTATGATCCTTTAGAAATCTTGAAGGACATCAGGACTTATTATGATTTGCTTAATGGATTCATCTTCAAAATTTAGATCCACTAAAGAATGACATAGGATCTAGTATGCGCACCTCAAACTGTATAATCTACTTTTACAACAATCATGCTTTAATTCCTGAAAAAATTATATATATATGCCTTACAAAGACACTAAAGTTTCAGGAGGAAGAATGAGAAGACTCGACAGGTACGCTTTTACAGTTTAGAATACTTTATTTTCTTGTGCTTTCTTCTCTATAATTTTATGCTTACGAACTTGCATGCCAAACAACGATGTGACTCTGCATGAAAACTAAAACTGCTAGGATAGCCATAAAACTGAAACAAAAAATCAAAACTAAAATTAAATAAGATAAAACTCACTGCCACAAAATTTAAAATAAAAAACAACTCAAAATTTAATCTTAAAAATCATAAGACAAAAATTGCAACTAATCTAAGACGTCTCTATCCCCCAACTAATAGTTTTAAAATGATTTATAATTCATGATAAGGATTAAGAATATAAATATTGAAAACATTTTTTTAAAAATTTACAGATCTACCCCTTAAATCTTAAGGGCTTAGTAGTGAGCTAGGCTTAATCAAAATTTTGTCTAATGACGTTTAGAAAGTAACCTATAATTTATTTAAAATCTTTCCAAACACTACAAGCCCATTCTTTAAAAATAAAATTAATTAAATTCCTTAATTGAGTTGAGTTGCCTATAAGAGTCTTTACTAATTTAACTCATAAATGAGACATCAAGTGATAATTACCCCACTTAAGTGATAATTAAAACATTATAATTCACTGAGCATAAGGTTATTAACTAGATGAACTATATAGTAAACATAATAAGGCCAAAATGAACTCTAGATAATTCGAGGGACTATGAAATGTCTAGGGTATTACCCGAGACATCTTTATGATCCTTTAGAAATCTTGAAGGACATCAGGACTTATTATGATTTGCTTAATGGATTCATCTTCAAAATTTAGATCCACTAAAGAATGACATAGGATCTAGTAGATGCACCTCAAATTGTATAATCTACTTTTACAACCATCATGCTTTAATTCCTGAAAAAATTATATATATACGCCTTGCAAAGACACTAAAGTTTCAGGAGGAGGAATGAGAAGACTCGACAGGTATGCTTTTACAGTTTAGAATACTTTCTTTTCTTGTGCTTTCTTCTCTATAATTTTATGCTTACGAACTTGCATGCCAAACAACGATGTGACTCTGCATGAAAACTAAAACTGCTAGGATAGCCACAAAACTGAAACAAAAAATCAAAACTAAAATCAAATAAGATAAAACTCACTGCCACAAAATTTAAAATAAAAAACAACTCAAAATTTAATCTTAAAAATCATAAAACAAAAATTGCAACTAATCTAAAACGTCTCTATCGGATGATCGGGAATCCCTCTTAGGATACGGTTGCTAACGAGATTTCCTACAGTCTAAATGAAAGTAAAAAATTCATTAAGTTGAGTTTAGTAAATTCATTTAGACTAAGTGAATCTGAAAGAAAAGAGCAGTACCAGAACGAGGGAATCGTAGGATCCTAACTAGTGTCACTCTAATCAACTTTAATATGCCCCATAATATTTAGATGACCAAAACTATAGGGACATCTAATTTGACATCATAACTTGACACATTAGAAAACTTAAACTCACCATGATGAGGAGCTTGGAGCTAGAATTGTGGACAGCACGTCCATCTTCATCAGCAAGAGGATCTATGACACACATCTTCCCTTAGAATTAAACAACAATCCATAGGAATTTGAGGTTATTTGCTTATGCAACATAAATCATCAACTTATCTTTAGGCTTTGTATGGCTCTGCCATGTAATTTAAGCCCTAACCCATCTTAAGATTCTGATTGTTTCACACGAATGTAAGCTCTAATTAATAAAATTGGCAGAATGAAACATTTAAATATTTCTCCTCTAAATTTAAGCCAAACCATAGGATAGCTTGGGAAGTTATCGATGTTCTCCTCTGGATCTATGACATCCCCTAGTTCTTCCTCCTTTGGATTCAAAAAAAAAAAATTTTCCAAACTTGAGCCATTCCTCTTTCACACCTTCTTGTCCGATCCCGTTGAAAATTCCTGTCCTTTTGAATTCCTTGAAGATAATATCCACTAATTTTTATCAAGAGTTTTTGTAGGTGACTCGGGTTATCTAAGATGTAATTAACTATAGGGGCTTGCCCTTATAGGAAGCATTTCTAAACCCAGCTTAATATAAACCCTATTTAATTCTTTATATTAAATAAGGGAAATTGTCGGTCAACATAAAATTATTTTTTGTAGAATTAACAGATGTCATACAATCTTTAGTTTATTTAATCGGGCCTTACCAATAAGTAATGTACTTATCCCACGGGATACGTGCACTGCTTGTGGTATTTGGCTCGTTTATTTAAACTACTTGGAATATGAGATCGGTTCGGTCTTGTATTTTAAAAAATTTAAAATACTATTTTTTCTAAATTATATATTTTAAATTAAATTAGAATGGGTCTTAGGATATCCATCATAGCAGTCGAAAAACTTAACAACTCAACATAAATAGTGTCGACAACTTCTGTCGACTCCGTTGGGGACTTGCTTCTCTCTCCATATTAATCAAGGAATATTATCTTCATACATCGGTAATGTGTTCATGTCCCTCATGAACAAAATTACCCTTCTTCTTTTGGCATGCTTCACCCATTTTTTTCTTGGGTAAGCACGGCCAACTCTTTTAGACTTCAGGACCATCTGTTTAATCACCTTTAAATAGGGAGATTCAGGAGGCCATTTTGGACTTTTTAATCTTTGTATGTGGTTGGACCCCCAAAAGGTGTATTGGTAGACTAGTTCTATCCAGGCATTGTGTGTTGTGAAGTCAATCCCGCACTGGGTCCTAAACTTCACTTTCCCCATTGGGCCTGGTTTGCTCTGTTGCAAATTAAATTGAGTTGTGTCATGCTACGCTTGCTCTTTTTATTTAATTAAGTAAATAATTCTACTTTTAAATAAATTTTACTAAATTTAAAAGCCTTACAAACTAAAAATAAAAAAAATTTGCCCAAGTTACGGATCAGCCGTTAATTTTTAGTGTTCGCACTAGAATTACAAGGTATTGGCCAAATAACTAACCCCAGAGCTTTCTTTTTGAAGCTGCTGCAACGACATTCCCACGCTCACCTTTTCATAATATTTGTCAACCAGCCGCAATGTTCACAATGTCACTCCTACCATCAAGTTTGGAATTGGATTTGGTGAACTTGAAGTCGTGCTCGGAAAGGCCTCGTTCGTCATAATGAAAGTCACTGCTCTGGAGGTTTAGGAGCCCTCCGCTGAATTTAACATGAATTATCCCCATGAATTCCCTTCTTGCAAGAAGGTGAAAACTAATACTTCTCACATGCCTACCAAGTCTGTTGTTCCCTTTTCTGCTAAACGAAAGGAAATTATGATCGTAGAAGACTGAACTGAAGAATTCACCATCTCGCCATCAGTATTTGAGATTGGATCAAGTTCAAAGTCTGCGCCACAGACTCGATCACAAAGAAAGAACCATAGCCAAAAATCTCAGAGGGCTGCTAAGGCCCAAATCTCAGAAAAAGTACCAGGTGACGAGTTTCCTCATGAGGAGGAACTTGGATTACAGAAGACATCTTCACTTTTGTAAGGGGGTAGGTTCCACCTGTTAATGAATACTAATGGATATGAAAGTATTTGAGAAATTGTCACTACTTCACCAAAATTTCATGGTCGTAGTGAGGAGAAGGAGAAGCCCACTCCTATCACTAAAGTTCGGTAGGAAATATTTTGAGAAGCTACTAATGGATTATATCTTGTGGTGGAACAAATAATAGAAAGCTCCTTTATTTTCAAGGATTGGCTTGAGGAGATTTATAAAGAAGGAAATATAATAATCCTAAAGGAAAATTTGAAAGAGCATGAAAAAGGTTCTGTAAATATGATTTCATCCGAGTCAAATATCCTATAGATCCATATGCAGAAAAAGACGGATGGAGAACTGTTTGGAGCAAGTCATCCAAGAAGATACTTGGTCACATTCAGACTGCTTCAGTTCAGGCAGCCATTCACAGTCTACAACCTGCTCAACCCTAGTTGGAGATTTCGATAGAGAAGTCACCACAACCAAAAGAGAAGAAAAAGAGTGACATCATGAGGATCGATAGCTCGAGCGGTAGGATAGGGGCTACCTCTGTTAGATTGGTTGTGTCAGATTTAGGGAGGAAAATCCTCAAACCCCTGACCATATGTGATTATCTTTTTTGCCCCACATGGGTATTATAAATATAATGATTATGATTTCAGCTATCTTTTGACTGTTTCTAATGATAATGTAACTAACTTTTTTCAATCAAACTCTGATCTCGATTCCCAAACCAATCCTTAAATTGTACTTGAGTCTGATAAACCCGTTAATGAGAATGAAGAAGACGTCGACAATCCGGTTACGATAACATTGGGAGTGAGGAGCCAGTCCTCGAGTGCCACGGTGCACCACTTGCCATTAATTTGGATATCTTCGATGATGAAGAAGGAATATCAATAATTTTACTTACAACTTTTCAGGAAGAAGAAATTACAGAAGTGAATCTATGGAGCAGGAAAATATTTCCCCCAAGGTCAGCTCCGAAGGATAAAGGAAAATAAAAAGACATTCAAGAAGAGCTTCCTCCACCTCCGCCAGTGGAAGAGCCACATAGCCGAGTGAAAATCTGAGGATTATACAAAGTTGATTATAACGTGCTAGCTCATCTTATAAGGTTGCTAGCCAAACTAAGCGTTTATGACACCCTAATCCTATCAAAAGAGATGAACGAATCTCTGCTGACAGCTTTGCTCGACCCAGAGATTTGCTTGGCTCAGTTTGCCAGCACATCCTGGGATGAAGTTTGTTTATTGAAAGAATAGCCTAGGAAAATATTCATAAATGAAAACATGTTGCTCGGTACCACCGACCATAATCGAGTGCTCTACAGCTCCATCAATATCGACAAATTTGTATTGTCCAAAGTCCTTTTAGACCTGTGACCATCACCAAACTTAATGATTATACGGACATTGGCATATTTGGACATTGAAGCTCAGAAGCTTATAGCCAATAAAATGATGTTAAGAGGATTCAATCAGAAAGGAGAAAGAGCTCTTAGATCAATTACATTGTTAATGAAAGCTGGATAGTTAGTAACAATTGTGAAATTTCATATCATCAATCCAGAGACTTCTTTCAATGCCTTACTTGGACGACCATGGATTCATGAGCATAATTTGTTTCCGTCAACCTTACCTCAATGCATCAAATATTTCAAAGAAGGACAAGAACATTATATTAAAGGAGATTTACAACCATTCTCAGTTCATAAAGTAGGGATTAATGAAGACGCCGCCTACTACGCACCTCCAAAGAAAACAACATTTTCTTATGAAGTTGTCATGAATGAAATGCAAAACTCAAAAGGATCACAAAGGAGAGGCCATTCAACTCCGCTTCGACAATCTACTATTGTCTCTTCGCAATGAGGTGGTAGAGGTTGTTTTAGCCCATACACCCGAGATCGAGGCTGGAGACGTGGACAAGGTAGAACCAATCCAATTGTTAAACGGATAAGGCCGACCATCAACATCGACATGGAAGAAATTTCTGATGAAGGAAGTTCTGAGGAAGAAATAATGATGATAAAGCAAAAGAAGCCTCAATACAAGATTTCCTTGGAAGACGCAAAAAAAGATGAAGATGTGTCGATGTATGATTGGATTAAACACTATGTGAATGCCATGACCCTTACTCCGATCTTCCCTCAAAAAGTTGAGAGTTTGGAGTTCAAGGAAGTTCATAGTGTTGGTTTGAAACCGATCTAGTTTTACCGTGCTTCCCCTTCTACTCATTCTGAAAATCATGTAAATTTGGATGATGATTCTAATGAATTAATGGAATTACCTTTTTGTTACTTTTCTTCTTGTGTAAAAAAATTAATTTAATAAGGAAATGTGCCAAAACTAATGCCAAAAGATTAGCTACAACTTTATGAAAAATTATGCAATGTTAAAAGCTGAACTCCTAATTCAAAACAAGGTGTCAGATTTGGTACTGTAGGACTAGTTGATGATTCAGAATTTAGCATGATTGTAACTAATGAATTAGAAGAGGGCTACCTCGATGTAGAGCATGAATCTCAAGAACAATTAATAGATGATGCTCTGCCAGAATTTGAAGAAGAGATTAAGTCAACAGTTGATAAGTTAAAGGAAATCAACCTCGGGACTGAGGAGCATCCCCAACAAACCTTTATATGTTCCTTACCCGGTGAGCAAGAATCCATGGAACTGATAAAGTTATTATTGAAATTTAAAGATTGCTTTGCCTGAGCTACGATGAAATGCCAGGCCTATCTGCAGAAGTTGCAGTACATAATCTTGACATTGACAAAAATATGACCCCAGTGAAACAAATTCCTAGAAGGATGTGTCTCAAAATAGAACAATATGTCATTGCCGAGGTAAAGAAATTAATAGATGCTAACTTTGTAAGAGAAGATCAATACTCCACATAGTTAGCCAATATCGTACCAGTTAAGAAGAAAAATGGACAAATTCGTGTATGTGTCGATTTTAGAGATTTAAATAAGGCATGTCCAAAAGATGAGTTTTCACTGTCGATACCAGAATTAATGGTAGACATCGCTTCGACACATGAGATTATCTCCTTCATGGATGAATCATCAGGTTATAACCAGATAAAGATGACTCCAGAAGATGCAACACTTATAGCTTTCCGGAGATAAATTGGGATTTTTTTCTACACAGTGATGTCATTCAGTTTAAAGAATGTCGGAGCAACATATCATTGAGAAATGATTAAAATTTTTTATGATTTCATTCAAAACCATGTGGAGTTCTACGTGGATGATTTGGTCATCAAAAGTAAGCAGAAATTGGACCATTTGTATGATTTGATGAACTGCATGGATGTTGTCGGCACTCCCGATGGCGTATTCGGCGACATGGCATGTGTAGATGGGTGCTATTGGCGCCCATTCTGGCGTCGTTGGTGCCAGAGGCAAAAATTGCGTCTCTTATTTTTTTGGTTCAATTTGATTCTAAATTTTCCTCCAATACGAATATTTGTCTTAATTTATGATATATAAAATTGTGTGTGTGTTGACCTCATTTTTGGTTGAGGTCTAGATTTATCCTCTTTAGTAGCCTAGGCTCTAGCCATAGGACATTCTTGTTGACTATCTCTAGAGGACTAGAAAAGGGAGACTCACCAATAGAAATTCTAAACTCTACTTTGCTCAACTTGAAGTTCCACATATTGGTCTTAACCTCTAGCACTTAGTAGGTAGGTTCAGTATGGGGGAACTCAAGGGGAGTCTCCCATAGGATGGTCAGAACTTAGGACTAACCCTGGGTAGTCTGGTGATGGTTGAAAAGGGTTGTACACACTAAACTTTCTCACATACCCCAAAACCCTAAGACCCCTTGATTTGGTCCCATGATTCCTTTTGGAAAGTTCATATGAATGAGCCTATACCCCTAGTCTTTAGTTAAGCAGGTTAGAACCAGCATCTTGAGCAACCAAATTGAATCCTCATATGGTTCCTATTGGTTTGGCATGGCTTCACGACTTATTTGCCCTTTCTAGCCCAAAATCACCAAATTATAAAAATACCCACACAATCTTAATTTTTGTCAAAACTTTAAAAATTACCAAAAATACCCAAATTTCCCCAAAAATGATCTCAAACCACTCAACACTACCTAAATTGATCAAAATTCACCAAAATCACCAAACTCCCAAAATAACCCAAAATTGCCAAAAATTACAAAAATGCCCCTCATGACATAAAAATTCCAAAAGTTCTAAAATCATCGTAAATTTTTCCAATTTCAATTTTTCATCTTCAATTTGTCTCAATTTGACCAAATTAGTCCAATTTGACCAAAAGACCCAATTTTTCCTTAAAGGCCCAAATGTCCCAAAATTAACCCCAACTTTGGCCCAATTGTCCTCAATTTTTCCCAATTTCAATTCCAAGTCAAAATATAGTATCCCCAATCCTAATCTAAACAAAATTCAAGCCCAATTTGATTGAATTGCAAGCTAAATTTTACCCTAATAAAAAATCCCCAATTTTGACCACATGCCTAAATACATAAATCAAGATGAGACAATCAGAACAAACCTATCTTGATTTAGTTAAGTATCGAGAGAGATATTAGGGTTTGAAGCTAGACGGTTCTCGGGCTAGAGGCTTTAGATACTATGACCTATGGTCGTTGGATCACGTGTTTATTGAATAGAAGACTTTGATTGCGCCGGACGAGGAGATGGGGCAGAACTGCGGGCTGATGGGGTAGACGTGTGGATGACAGCGTCGAATGGGGGGGGCACAGCGCGGAGTTTAAGAGCCATCGTAGGTTGATGTGGTGCCGCATGGATAAGTAGATAAATAGGGCTTTTTTCTATATATTTAAACTCTTAGAACTTAAAAAATCCATAACTTTGTGTAAAGAAGTCACAAAAAAGAAATAAAAATACACTCTTGCTTAGTGAATAGAGGAAAACAATGTGAAAATATTTTCATGTCCACTTGATGCACATTTTATTTTTAATTAATTAGATGGTGTTTTCCTTATTTTTATTCTCCATTTGCACAGTTCCTTCACCATGACTTGATTTTTGGGGCTTTGATTCTACATGTTATTAGGCATCTCCCCTAATTTTTCCATGGTCAGGGGGTATGTCTAACGAGAGATATCTAATTTTCAAATCAATAGTCCCTATTTTGGTATAAAAATCACAATAGTTAAAATACTCATAAAAAAATACAAAATTTTTTTTGGTATGTTCACTGTGGTCAGAGAACCCTAGGAAGAATATAAACTTGATTTAACTCTTTGAAAACAATCCTAATTGTCACCAACCCTAAAATTGAAAAGAAAATTAATTTGGAGAATTTATAAATTTAAATGACATAAGAAAATATTTTAGCAGCAATTTAATGTTAGAGAAGCTCCCCATAAAATTTCAATTCAATTGGAGTTAATTTGATAATTTAAATTGATTAATTAAGTGAAATTACATTTTTGGTTTTAAAATAATTCTAATAATTAAAATACAACTCAAAAAATTACTAAATTTATTTTGGGAGCTCCTTATGACTAGAGGAACCTAAGAAAACATAAAATTAGAATTAAAATAAATACTTCATTTTTAAGTAATTTTTTAGCATTTAAATAATTAAAAGTGAATTAAAAATCATAAAAATCATAAAATTGTCAAAACCTAATAAAATGTCACATTTGATTTGCTCATCATCTAGAACCAATTAAAATAATTTTCCTAATTTTTTAAGTCAAGATATTAATTTTAAAACCTTAAAAAAATGAATTTTCTCTTATTTCTCACTAAAATAGTTCCAATAAAAAAACAAATCACGAAAATATGAAATTTGTTTCTTTAAGTTCCTTGGACTAAGAGAGATTTAATAGAAATTTAAAACTCATTTTTCCATGTAAATATTATTTTATATTTAATTAATGAATTTTCACAAAACTAACAAATAATTCTAATAATTAAATTAAACCTCTAAAAATCATGAAAATTGGTCCAAGTGATCTTCAAACCTAAGTGAACCTCCAATAATTTTTTTAAGGACTGAAGTTTTATTTTGGTTGAGTTATTAAATTTTCATTGAAAATCCTTATTTTTGTATTAACAAAAATTATAAAATTAAATAAATTCAGAAAAATCACATTTTCTCCTCTGATGTTTTAATTAACCCATGAGTGAGGTAACCTAAAATTTTCAAGTCATTTGAGTCTAATTAAATGAATTATAGGGTATTAAGGCCTTAGGAGCAAAAGGGCAATTTTGGAATTTAAGGCATAAATAATATTTAGGCTTAACCAAAGGACTAAATTGGCAACAAATGATCTTAATTGATATGTTTTGATTATTCAAACATATAAGGGGTAAGTGGTAGAAACCAATTCCATTTTGGTTTTATAAAGGGTAAATTTGTAATTTCTTAAAAATTAATGAAATTTGGAAGAGTATTTAAATAAGGAGATACTAAGGTAAGGGGTTTGATTTTAGAAGATCATAACTCACTGATTTTAAACCCCTAACTAAAAGTTTTGAAATGATTTATAATTCATGATAAGGACTAAGAATATAAATATTGAACATCTTATTTTTAAAATTTATACATCTACCCATTAAAGCTTAAGGACTAGTAGTGAGCTAGGCTAATGAGGTTTAGAAAGTAACCTATAACTAATTTAAAACATTTCAAAACACTACAAGCCCATTCTTTAAAAATCAAATTAATTAAATTCCTTAATTGAGTTGAATTGCCCTCAAGGTTGTCTCTACCTATATAACTCATAAATGAGACATCAAGTGATAATTACCCCATTTAAGAGATAATTAAAACATCATAATTCACTCAACATAAGGGTATTAATTGGATGAAGTATGTGTCGGCACTATTTTTGGTGTGGGGTTTGCCCGTAAGAAGCTGTCGGTCATCGGAAT